>MJUU01039306.1:24197-73513 GCA_002080025.1 Modiolus philippinarum
TGCAAGACTTCAATTTTCAACAAGTTACATAAGAGAAATATGTAAATATTACAAAAATGAAAAAGAAGTTGGAGGTCAATTTAATATGTTTGCAAAGTAAAATCATTAGGCTATTAGATAAATTAATTGCTTCACACAGATTGTTTTAACAGGTGACACTAGAGGCCATTTAAAATCAGCACCCCTCTCCATGGATGAAATTTCAATTAGCTTTATGGCCCCTTTAATGCCTTTGATTTAGTGGCTAATTAATTTCCCAGTAAACCAAAGTATTTATAACAGTTAGAATTTATGCTAAAGTCCCAAAAAAAGTATGCCAAAGAAGGGTCGACAAAAGAAAAGGGTCTATTTTTTTGAAGATGGCCATCCATGTTACAAGAAAAGAACACCATCAGATGAGGCCGTGTTGGATGTACAGTCACNAAGATTACCTTCAAACACTTTTCAGGATGCTGTCCAGATTTCTGCTGATGGAAATCACTTCACCGTTACAGATTCCGATGGAAATCCAGGAAACATGCGCTTCCTTCGTCCCATTCCTGAGGATACCAATGAAGATCATCTAGACCTGGAAAATGACAGAACAGATCTGTATGGCTACAAAATATTGCATTGTGGTAAACTGATGGACATGATTAATGACTTTTACAGTGAACATTTAAAAAACAGTCCGAGATGCAAACCTTTACTTAGATTTAATCCACAAGACTGTACAAAATGGGGATTTTGTTGGCGGATTGCTCTTAAATGTGAGAAATGTAACTTTTCTACCGAGAAAAAGAAACTGTATGAGGAAAGTGAAAAACAGACACCGCGAGGACAGAGATATTCAACTGTCAACCTGGGTATTCATGTGGGGTTACAGAGCAATTCAATTGGAATTGACGGATTAAGAACATTAATGCTAAGTGCTGGCATCCCTGTGCCCTCATGCAGTGGCATGCATAAAGCTGGAATATATGTGAGTGACACTACTACAAAGTTAAATGAAAGTGACAAGTAAATTTANTTATGCTGTACACGTGTTTCAAGGAGTAATCTCTCATCAGCAGCATTAAAATCAAATTATATGGAAACTTATAATTAAGTCTTCCTTGGAAGACATGTGTCGCTGTGTCCCAAAAAGATTTTAAGCAGGCCTAAATTTAGTCGATCGAAATGGTCGCCTTAGCTACTATATATTGAGATTTGCGACCAACAATAATGACTGGTCGCTAACTTGGCGACTGAGTCATTCAGTCTTGGCGACCATAAACAGGATAATTTTCCGTTTCTGTTGTGTTCCACCAAATAATCATTGCTGTCAAGAGATGTTTATTTTAATTTGCACGACTAGTTTCTTGACGATGTGAATGTGGAAAGCTATATAATCAACGCACTTCAGACAAAAAGTGATGGCCTAACTTTGATTGATTGATATTTTACGCAAACGTCAGCAATATTTCAGCTATATCGTGGCGAGAACTGTTTAGTATATTGAACGATTCTAATAAATAAATAAAATTATCAATATAAAACCATATTGCGATATACAAGTAAAATATATGTGTAAAATATCAAAAACATAATAAAAGAAGTGTTAGTTTAACAGTTACAATATTAGATAATTGAAGAAGAATCCGTTTTAATTCTATGAAATAAATTGATCGCATAAAAAAAATAAACGATTTTGTCGCCAGCGACGTTTGTAAATAGGTCTTTCAGACAATCTGCTGAATAAAAATTACGCCTGGTATCGACAACATCTAAACATTCAATTAAAACATGTTGAATTGTAATAAAGACAATTGCGTCGAATACATTCAGGTCGGTCATCATTGTTTAATATAAAACTATGTGTTGTTCGGACATCGGGACAACACTACCTGTTCCCTACGGTTTTTACCGCAGGAACCGACTTGTTTACCGGCGTCTGACTGTATTCCATGTAGTTTTATTTATGCCAAACTTTGGAGAAAGAAAAGCTGGATTCATTTACCTTTGAGTGATTCTTCACGTTTATTGCGGTTCTAAAATCCAATATTAGTTACTATGTAGTAGTTCCCTCTTCTTTATCCTGAGTGCTTGGCTATCTGACAAGTACATTTCTTTATTGATTATCTTTTCTATGATGTCAATTACATAGCACACATCGGATATTACTTTAAGTATCATACTACTTTGCTACAAAAAAAATAAATAAAATAAATAAATAATAATTTACCACAAAAACAAAATGTATGTTAGATATTGCGTACTTATACACTTATTTACAAATTTAAATAATTTTTTTCTGGTATTGTTGTTGCTTTGTGCTGTCACGATTACATTGAAACGTATGTTTTATCACTACGATTAAAAATAACGGAATAACGAGTCTTCCCAAATGCCTCATATTTTTATGTTTGTTTTTTTTTCTGGGAGGTGGTGCATTATTTTTATTTAATGTTAGTTGACGCCCTTTTCCTTATTTTTGCCATTATTTTTGCTGAACAATAAAGTTATTTTCTTTCATATGATTCATTCCTTGGTTTCATTTTCTGGTTACTCTGTATTAAGATGCTTGATTTAAATTCTAGTTCCATTGCCTGCTTCCTTCAATTGCGGAGTTCAAGTCAAATAATTTATGACCAACAGCTGATCAAAATTATGCTTGGGTTACTTGATGCTCCGCCAGCTCGTTAAATAACCAGTCGCCATTTATTGTTCCTGGATGACCAATCTATCAAGACATACTCACACTGGTCGAAATGTGTTCCGTACTCTTGTTGTAAGGTGCGCACAATTCTATGACGCTACTGGAGAAACGTCCGAATCATTTCTCGATGATGTATATCGCACAGTTCATTGAATATGGCATCGCAAATCAGGAAAGAAGGGACTCGTAGGACAAATAATAAAACTCTTTCTTTCGACTCTTATGTGGATAAAAGCATATCATTTCTTGAATAAAATTGCACTAATATTTAATATAAGTACCAGTTAAAAGTTCCAGAATTATGAACAGTGTCTGGCCTATTTTAGCAGGCATATTAGGATATCATAGTGTAATTAATTTCCCATAGGCGACAATAGTAATGTTTATGCTAACCATTCATTGTTGAAGCATATTTTTCATTAAAATTGTACTGTTTTTTTTAAAGAAGCACGTCAGGTTCTTTATTTATGCACAATTAACTATGAACGAATCGTTAAATACTAATCACCCAATTAGCTAATCGTGCGATTAAAATTTGTTGTTCAACTTTTTTTAATCTACCAATTGGCTAATCACAACTTTAATCGTAAAAATTAACTAGTAATTAGCAACAAGTGGCTCCCACAATTCATCTGGTATTCTGATTTCCTTGTCTGCTACCTATGGAGGAAGCAAATAACTTAATGGAGGAATCAGTGCAAAAAAACCAAAAACAACAAAAAATAAAACAAAAAACAACAAAAAATTAAAAAAAACAACAACAAAAACAAAAAAAAAAACAACAAAAAAAAAAACAACAAAAAAAAAACCAAAAAAAAAAAAAAAAAAACTACCCGGACTTTGCAGTCGCAAAGAAAAACTTATTTATAGACGAGGTTTCAACACAGTTTGAACTCCTCGATCAAAAATTTTCTAGATCAATCACAAACCAGAAGAAGGCAATGTGGGCTGGGATAGCTGAAAGGATCACTTTGGGGTGGCAGTGAGGACTTCCGATGAAGGATAAATGTAGAAATAAGACAGCTAAGGCTAAAGTTTCCTTTACCAATCAACCAGTCGGAGATGAGAAAAAATTGTTGTGGTCCAGCACCAGCCCCACTGGACCCCAGCACTGAAGCAGTAATTAATCTGTACCAGGACAGTGCAACTTGTACAGAGGTTCCTGGTGGATTGGAGACAAATGTATCTAACGGTAATTCTCATGCCCCTTTTATAAACTATAATTGTTTACTTGTTTTTCTGTTACTGCTAGACAGTAGTAAACAAACAAGGCATTTTCAAGTCTTATAAGGTTACATGAAACCGTGATCTACTTTGTATATGCAAAGTCGTAATTTTTATCTTTTTGTTACATGCAATGTTAAAATGGAATTATTTTTTTAATGGGTCATACAAATATGCGACTCTTGATATCGTCTGCTAGAACAGTGTTTTTCAGAACTTCGGAAATCGGCCGCGTAAAAATAACTTCAATATAAACATATTGAAGGGCCAATAATACAATGACATAATTTGCATCATAACCTATATTATTTATAGCATTATAAGCATGTTACCATGATGACAAGCAATTTTTCCATATTATACCCCCCCCCCCCACGAACGTAATTCAGGGTGGTATATAGGAATCCCTGTCGTGTTTTTCAGAACTTCGGAAATCGGCCGCGTAAAAATAACTTAATTATAAACATATTGAAGGGCCAATAATACAATGACATAATTTGCATCATAACCTATATTATTTATATAGATATTTATAGCATTATAAGCATGTTACCATGATGACAAGCAATTTTTCCATATTATACCCCCCACGAACGAAATTCGGGGTGGTATATAGGAATCACTCTGTCCGTCTGTCTGTGAACAACAAAAGCCTGGAATATTCTTCCAGGCATATTTTCAAAAGATTTTTCGTAACTGTTTTCTCATTAACTACTCGTCACTGCAGCTTGAAATTTTGTATGCAAGTTTGACATGATGTCCCATACCGCAAGTAGCGATTTCAGGATTGCCGGACATCTATTTCCTGTTGACGGACTTAGTTTATTTTCGAGATCTTTTGTCAATCTTAAGAACTTTTTCGTAAGTTTTCTCAGTTACTGCTCGTCACTGCAGCATTCAAGTTTGACATGATGTCCCATACCGCAAGTAGTGATTTCAGGATTGCCAGATATCTAATTCATGTTTACCGACTTCGTCAATTTTTGAATCTTAAAAACTTTTCGTAACTTTTATCTCAGTAACTACTCATCACCGGAAATTTTTGATGCAAGTTTAAAATGATTTCATATACCGCTAAAAGCTTTTCAGGATTGCCAGACTTCCACTTCCTGTTTACAGACTTTGTGTGTGTGTGTGTGTGTGTGTACACATAACCATATACATATGTAAATATACGTATAGTTGTAAATATATATATATTGTTTGGTTTTTACCATGTATATGTACATTTACCCGATATCATTCCATTGTTTGTTTCTGATGAACACTCACTACACTGCTCTGATATAATTGGTCATGTATTCTTAGATGCGATTTTTTTTTCAGGAACCATGCTTCAACCGGCAGATTTTCAGAAATATTTAGAAAGCAAGCAGGCTATAGATTGCAAGCCTAAAACGATGGAGAAACCTACTGAACCTGTAGACAAAGCAGAGTATTTTGTCCTCAGAGACTACTTACTTTTACGTTTACTCAATGCAAATGCCCAGAGACCTGCTGAAATTACCAATATAAATCAAGAGACAGTTTCTGAGAACGAGACACAGGAAGATGGTGGAACAGTGATAACTGTAAGTATAGATTTTTTAAATTTAAAAGAATATCAAGATCGCCAGGTTTGGTCTGTCACATGATTGTACTCACCACTGCAAAAATGACAACTAATAGGGTGTTTGTATCTTTCTGAACAAACACAGAGTATTACCAATCACTATAAATCATCATTACTTATACAAATAAAGAAGAGTTTTATTTAAGATAACAGACATTTCATGCTCTTATGCAACTGCAATATACGAAATTATAACGATTTGTCGGCATAAATCTTGCGGTAAAAGTTACTTATTGTCAGTATTAATATTTTTTTTTTTTTCAAAAGTAGAACTTTTACCGCTAAAATGTATACTTTTACCGTAAATTGTAACCAAATACCGCCAAAATATTCAAGCTGTAAAAGATTACTGCAGCCATTACTACAAAAATGTAACCAAATACCGCTAAAATGTATCTCTTTACCGCAATAATGACGGCATTTATCGCATTAAGTTGCTTTATACCGCAGCGATAATTTGAAACAATTTAACATTAAATGGTTTCATGTACCCAAATACCGCAGCAATAATCCTGCGAAAAAGACTACTGTAGCTAAATACCGCAGCAATATTCCTGCGGTAAAAGATTACTGTAGGCATTTTCCACAAAAATGCATTCCTTTACCGCATGAATGTAGCCATTAGCAGCAAATATGTAGCCATATAGTGTTTGCAAATGCAATATAACAGAAAATGTATAAGTATATTATAGTATGATATATTTGATTTTTGAGGTAACAGAATTCAAGACCAGCGCACAAGGACCGGCCATGATCGCCAGAATCATTACAAATGATCAGGCATTTTCTTCAAATTGTTAAATAAATGCCTTGTAGACAACAATCCAAACAACTCTTTCTGACCTGGCCAATAGAAGGGCCAGCGAAGGCAATGTCATCAAGCCTAGTAAATAAAGCAACACAAAAAGCCTGGCTAGGTTGGCCTGTTGCCAAGAAGATCAATGCGACACGTATACGTAAGGCAAATTCGAATGCGCTCAGAGAGGCCTATCCCTAATCGTGGGAATTGTTGGCGAAACACATGTCACATTCAACTTGGACGGCGGACAAATACTACCCGCTGCATGACCAGCGCCAGCTGGCGAGGCCAATCGGGAATTTGATTGAATCTGTTATGATTGATTGATTGAATATTGTTTAACGTCTACTCAGCAATATTTCAGCTATATCAAGACGAGAACAAGTTTGTTGATAAATATTCACTTTGGGGTATGGAAATGGCCATGGGACGGGAAATTCTGACTGCCACTGGAAAAGTAGGGTGAAATCGTCAAGGGCGGGGAATTTAGCCTTGTAGCCGATCACCTACGGACCACCCCAAAAAGAGCTTGCTACAAGGGTTCTTTAACGTGCAGGAAGCGTGGCATTTCTTCCAACACGTGGACCTGAGTTTACATCCCATCCGAAAGATGGGTTGTGTATTTATTAATCCCGCACAACCACGGAATGGGTCCTATTTCTATATCCCGGGACCCTCGGGGTCAGCCTCCGTTTAGGAAGGGTCACACTCCGCAAGCCGGAGATACTGGGTCCTATTTCTATATCCCGGGGTTCCCTCGGGGTCCTCTGTTAGGATGGCTCATACTCCAAGCTCAGAGGATGCTGCGGGCCTATTCTTCAGCCGGGACCGCGCACGGCGGGAATCTGTTATGCACAGAAGACAAGAACAGGTGCTAAAATTCATACATTGGCCCTCAACTTCGCATGCAATCATGGAGAGATGAAAGGAAAAGGAGAACATGGAGGAAGCCGGTCAGAGTGGAGAGGAAACGGAAGAATACTCGAGACTGTGATTACTCTTCCGGATTCTCCGATGAATGAAATAGATTTGGCCCTATCTGAGGAGGTAAAGATTGAAATGGAAAAACCTGAATTTCAAGATTGTCACAAAAGTCGCTCATTCTCTGACGATGAGGCTAAGGCCTTTATTAGACTGTGTGAAGACAACCTGAAATCAGGCAAATTACAAAAAAATCATATTATGATGAAGTTACAAGAAACGGGAGGAGGCAGGTTGCTAATATTGAAGATCAAGGAAAGGAACGTCGACAAAGATTTTTGGAAGATCATAGTCGATAGAGTGCATGCAGAACGTAGGAGGAAGAGGAAGTGGGATAGACAGTGAGCTGAGCATGGAATTTGTAGACTTTTAAATGGTGTAGGCTAGGGTAGCGGTAGAACTGTTTTTTTTTTTAGCTAAGGCTGACATTTTGTTTGTAGATCGTGTGTTTTTTCCTCCTCTTATAATCCAGGCTCCAGTACTCAGCCTTCTGAAAGATGAGTTACGTTTTAATGGTGAGTACTGGAACTTTGATAATGTCTGATATTTTTATATATACTTGATTTTTTTTTCTTTTGGAAGAGGCCATTGAAGCGGTTAGATTGTAATATAGCTTAGGCTGACTTGACAGTTTCCAGTTTGTGTGTTTATTCCTTCCCTGGCGATCCAAGTTCCAGTACTCAACCTTCTGAAAGATGAATTACGTTTTAATGGTGAGTACTGGATTTTGGATAATATTTGATAGTATTCGGATAAAGAAGATAATGATAAACCTAAAGTAATCATAATCAATCTAATGTCAGTGACATTAAAATTAATTCGAAAAGTAAAAAAAATCTCGAATGGAATTGAGGAAATGAAAGACAAATGGAAACTTGTCGGAAACAGTTGTCAGAGGCTAAAAGAGAAAGATGACATACTGAATATATCCAAGGCAATTTGTATTCAATGCACTTTCCAAATCATTTTATTTGTATAACTTTTAAATTTTGAATAAGCACAGTAACATTCATATTTTAACACAGGATTTCAAAAAGAAATCGTACTTTTATACTATTCACCATTATCTTCATTGTGTGTGTGTGGGGGGGGGGGGGTTCCTTTATAGTGGAGTTTAACCACGGATATTTCAAAATGATATTTTGAATGAGGTGACAATATATCTTGTATCAACATTATTATTCATTTTAGGGAGGGGCAAGAAGGGGTTTCTTTAACAGTCTAACAATCTATAATTTTCCCCAAAACATGATTGCAGTCACAAAACAGATTTTAACAGTTAACAGAAAAATTTAACTTAACAGAAAACACCAAATGGTAAAAAAAAAACAGTTAACTGATTTATTTTACTAAAAACATTTAAGAACCAGCTGAAAACTTCCAAAACCATTTAACAAAAAAGGTACTGCTCCTCCCTTATTATAGGGGACTGGGGTATTTCTTTATTTCTTTTTTTAAAACTGTAAGTCTTGTTGGAAAACTGTTCTTCATTGTGATTGGAGAACTTAAGGAGGCTGCATATCATGGTTAGAAATGCTATGAAAATCGTCTGGTGGCAAAAATCATGCTGGACTTGAGACAATTGAATAAAACCAGAATCGTCTGTCCGTTTCGTTATTAGTACTGTTTTATTTGGCTTAGGAGTTGATGTACCTGATTTTCGATTTATTTTGACAGGGGGGGGGGTCAGAATCTGTACTTCAGTATTGGCAAGAGGATGGCAGAGCGGGTAGGGATGAAAAAAAATCTACATCTTACATGTATGCAACAAAACCATCTCTTGTTCATGCAGATGGCAATATGAGAAGTATGTTTCAGGTATACACGCAGGACACATCACATGTTTCAGACAGGCAGACTTGAATTTTCTTATTTCTGTCGGCCATGTTTGTAATCAGTCATGTGAATTGAAATGTGAAATTTGTGCCTACAGTAAGAGTAGCTGCTGCAGTCTATGTAAGTCAACTTGTCCATGTAACAATTTCAATTAACCAGTTTTGTATTGAACATGGAAATAATCATTAGTAAAGTTAAGTGGCAAAGTTGAAAAATTAATTTGTATGATAACTTTAGCAACATTTCTTATTTTATTCATATAGATTTATTTCATAAATACTACCAAAATATTGTCTTGGGAAGAAAATTGTTCCATGAGCTTGACAGTGCCATAATATAGCCTACAAGTGAAATAGAGTATTTATGTAATAAGCCTTTTCGAATAAAGATTTAAACTGTTTTAGCCCAATAATATAAGATTATTGCATTAATATTGGGAATATAATTTTATATTGTACGAGCTTGCAAATGTAATATAAATTCTACGATTGATAATTATCCCAAATATTCATGCAAGAACCCTTGCATTGATAGTTAAGCTATAGTTCCTGTTAAACAGCTCAGATTTTGATCAAATTTGACAGGAAGGTTGCCGAACAAGTGGAGAAATGATTTTTGGTTTAAATTTTCAAAAAGTGACCGTTGCCATGGAAACAGAAAAAGGGAGTAAATTCAAACTACACAGAATTGAATAAAACTTGACAAAAGATGTATAGATTGTGTGGAGGTGATTTGTAGCCCTGATTTCTTGTTAGTTAGTTCATTTTAGAGACTTTGTATCAGCATCCTGATAGTTATAAATTATTACATTTACATTATTACAAACTCCAAATTATACAGAGTCATCAATTATTTGTTGTTAAATTTATCATTTTTTTCCAGTAGTAAATGAGAATAATTAATTTATTTTAGAAACACGAGAAGCCAGTGATTGAAGGAGAATTTGCAATTGCAGACAACAGTACTACTGTACTCACCATATTTCGCTGAAAAGAAAGGAAGTAGTGTTAATATGTACCAACATCGTCAAGATCTCCTGAGCATATTTTTTGAGTGGTAAATGACAGAGCTTCATATTTTAAATGTGCATTTCTTGTGGCAAGACGTTTCAATCGGTACCATAATTTTGGATCTCATATCCTTGACCTTGTCGTGTGACCGACTTTTAAAAAATAAGAAAAAAATAATAATCTTTACCATTCATTGGGTATATTTTCTGAATTGTAAGAGATATGGCTGGCTTTCAAATTTAACATGTGCAACCCTTGTGACAAGACTTTTCCATCGGTACCTGAATTTAAGACCTGATGACCTTGACCTTGGCAGGTGACTATGCGGTAAAATTTCAACAGGAAAATGAAATTTGATTTTCTTGCTTTATCTTATTTCCTTAATTTCAAAAAAGTTAGTAATAATCTTGTTTAATATAAGACGGTGCCATCTTTGAATACTACTCTGTCAATAAAAGATATCAGCCATCTTCTCAGATATGGATCTTAAATGCCATATGTTTATTTGTATGAAATACAACAAAAAATGAATTGAAATTGCAAATACATGTGTAAGAGCTTTTAGACAGTGAATTTAATTTATAATCATCTTCCTACAATTATTTAGTGATACTTTGGGCATTTGCAGATTTCTATGGTTCTAATCCTACCAGACTGTTATCATATAAAATTTTATTTATCCTTGACTAATGTGACCTAATCTTCCGAGTTTCTTGAAAACTGGGAAGATTATAAATAATTGAATATCGTACCTTAATTAGTATTGAAAAGGAGGAACTACTGTAGTAATTAACATTTTCATCGTGGTGTTACATTGTGTAACACAGTTAATTTTAGATTAGTCTCCTAAATTACTCCAATCTCTAATCTAAAACCGTGAGTTCAGTTGCCGTTGAGGGGGAAAATCTCCAACCTCTAATCTAAAACCGTGAGTTTTATAGTTGTTGAGGGAAATAAAACCTACAATGTATGCATGTTAATTACCTGCCCGACTGTTGAAATAAAAAAAAACAACATGACTAGTGACAAGTCAATTTTGGTACTTGATCTTCAATCGATTAGAACGCGTTGTTTCAGAAAAAAAAGTAAACAGCAACATTTAAATGAAAAAGAAGTCAATAAAAAAAAAAAATCACAAATTCGGGTCGCAGGGAACGGTAACAAAGAATTAAATAAGAAAACACAGGTTAAAAATGGTAATTGAAATGATTTAAGTCAGAAACCACAAATATTGAATGTGAACAGGGAGAACCTGTGAAAGAAAAGGAACAAGCTGTAAAAGCGTCATCAGTAGCAGATGAAGAAGATTGTGGGGCTCCTGAAGATGTCCCCAGTGTATCAAATGGAGAGGTGTGCAATTATATGTACATGTAATATTATTTTACCTTGATCTTATGTTTGATATATCTAGTGTTAAATAAGTGCAAAGCGTATTCAACGATTTATTTTTCTGGATTTCTTTCAATATTTGTAATAATTCTGAATGATACAACTTTGAGTCCAAATGAATGGTTTCTCATTCTTCTTACTTGACAAAGAATGTTAAATTACTTACCAGGATATATTCAAGTAGAATTCATTTTGCTTTTCACATGTTTCATCAGATCATGCATATGGTGTCACCGCTTTTCAAAACATTCAATCTGTTTTCTTGGAAGTGGGAATGAGTGTCATGTGTGTTGTATTTCCAATATACATATTTTTTTTTACTTGGCACAAAACAGGTTTTCCCTTTACTAAATGAATCATAGAACTGAAATTTTGGTAGGTGATGTTCAGCATACCTGTATATGCAAAACTTTTGTTTGCACTATAATCCTCATTGTTGTTGCCCATATTTGATATAAAAATTTCTCCTGATCATGTCAGTCTGATTGTTAAATTAAACTAAGATTCCAATTTGACCTTTGTGCCAATCCTTGCAGCAATTGTTACAAACTGGGTTAATGCCTCTGCATGGTTGTGCTGAAGTACTTGAAGTAATCGCTTTTCCAGTACTTAGGTGCTGGCCCATCGACAAATTGACCTCATGCAGTGATTATTCTTACAATGCAAGTTAGTTTTTGGTGTTACTTTAGCTTGGTTGGTTGTGCTCTACATGTACATAATTTTTTTTTGTTACTTGCAGGGCATCTGAACAATCATCTGAACAATGTATAATTTTTGTCGGTCTTCAAATTGTTTTATTTTTATCTGGGCTGAAGAGACATAATTGGTCAAAATTAGTACTGAATTTGACTAGGACCAAAGTACAAGTATTTTTGTTATTTTCTCAATAAGTACTCTGGTGATGATCAGAGAATGCAGTCTAACTTCTTACTTGAGGTGATGTTACTTTAATTCCAGTTTGAAATAATTTTAGGTCATGATTATTCTCCTTAATTAAAATATATATGAATGAATAATCATAAAGGCACATAACTATTTATTCAAATATAAGCAAACTTAAAATAAAAGAAAATGAAAATATCGATTTTAAATATATTGTTGAGAATATAATCAAGACAGAATGCATTTATGTGTTCTACTTACAATGCAAATGTATCCAAGATTAATGGCACCATTTAAAAATTAATAAATAACTAAATACCGAAGTCACTGTAAACCCACCTTCTGCACATGCGCATCTTGACAACCTACGTCTCTTCAGTGCAGACAAAATCTAAATCTAAAATGAGGTAATAACAATTAAATAAATTAATTTTTTATATGTATTCTAAAAAATAAATTAAAAAAGTACCCGCTCGCCTATGTGTTTTGGTACTGGCCTCAAAATAATCAATGCTTAAAATAAAAATGAAAAAAAAAATCATGTCGCTCGCTCGCCTCAAATTTTTAGGCCGAAAAGTCCAAAGAACAAGAAATTAAATTGGTGTGGCCTTACTTATATTTTGAATTGGTCCACTTATTATCGTCCTGATTATAACTTAATATTGCACATTGGACGCTAAAAAACTTGTTAGAGAGACATCCACAAAGTTCGAACTCAAAGTCAAACCGTCCACACATTTTAGCAAGTTTCAACCGTTGACGATCAGTTTGGATTCATCTGACAAACAAAAATATCTCGGTGCTTTTCAGGAGGATAAGGATGCTTCTTTTATTTGTCAATAAGTCATTGATCATTTAGAAGTTCTAATTTAATGTTGCTGCAAACAGTACTGATACAAAGACTGGGGCGAAGATGTGCAACAAATTAACTGTCAACCACAAAGTTCATCAAAGGACAGTGATCATCATAGGACAGTGGAAAGATTGATTGATTGAATATTGTTTAACGTCTACTCAGCAATATTTCAGCTATATCAAGACGAGAACAAGTTTGTTAATAAATAATCACTTTGGGGTATGGAAAGGGCCATGGGACGGGAAATTCTGACTGCCACTGGAAAAGTAGGGTGAAATCGTCAAGGGCGGGGAATTTAGCCTTGTAGCCGATCACCTACGGACCGCCCCAAAAAGAGCTTGCTACAAGGGGTCTTTAACGTGCAAGAAGCGTGGCATTTCTTCCAACACGTGGACCTGAGTTTACATCCCATCCGAAAGATGGGTTGTGTATTTATTAATCCCGCACAACCACGGAATGGGTCCTATTTTTATATCCCGGGACCCTCGGGGTCAGCCTCCGTTTAGGAGGGGTCACACCCCGCAAGCCGGAGATACTGGGTCCTATTTCTATATCCCGGGGTTCCCTCGGGGTCCTCTGTTAGGATGGCTCATACTCCAAACTCAGAGGATGCTGCGGGCCTATTCTTCAGCCGGGACCGCGCACGGCGGGACAGTGGAAAGAAATAAGAAAAGAAAAAAAGAAGGGAAACTGGGAACGTGTCAAAGAGACAACGACCCAAATGGGAGTAAGAACAACTCAAAGCCACCATTAGATATTCAATGAACGTTGAGGAAACCCCACACCCAACTGCAGGTCGGGGTCGGCCCCTAAGTAAAGAGTAATCAAGTTAAGCGAATAACTAAATACCGAAGTTACTGTGAATTTTAATTTCTGCATATGCGCATTTCGACAACTTATGTCTCTCCAGAAATAATTCTAGACTCTAAAAGACATAAAGTTAACTAACTAGAAAACAGACAAGACGCACAATGGCTTTATAAGTTTCCTGACTTTGGACAGGCCCAAACCTGCTGCAGCGGGTTCTGATCTACTCGTCTAATAGAAACTCTTGTACATCTCCGGCCTATAGAGCTTTTAACAGACTTGCTGCCTTTACTCACATTAAAAATGCGGACAGAGAAGTCCCTTATGACAAACAAAAATAAGGGACTTAGGTAAATATTAAAATTCCAGTGTAAATAATAAAACTACAAATAACCAATTAAACAAAGCACGAATTGTAATGTGCATTTTCTATTATTTTACTTTCTTGTTGAAAGCGGTTTTTTTCTTTGCTAAAAAATATCAGGACTGGTTTCTCATTGATGGGACTTGGGCCATTTCGGTAAGATTTAGGATGCATGGCACACATATCATTCATCTTCATGTTTCTTTTGTTAAAATTCAATATCAGGGTTACCAGCAATCCGGTGATTTTTTATTCCAAGGAGACTGTTTTTTATGCGATGGTCACAATATCGAACATATGTTCGACCAAGTGTTACAGCCCAGGCATTACGGAGATTGACTCCCGATTCCTTAATTATAATGTGATTGCAATTACAACTTGGAAAAAAGTACAGGAAATAATAATATTCATACCCTTTTCAGATACAGATGAGTATATCAGAAAAGAAGTTCTTGGTGGTCAGCATTTCCTTGAAAAGGGACAAAACAACGGCAGTAAAATACCGAAGGAACAAAGCACAATATTACATAAATCAGAGTCCAGAGACGAGGCAAAAGCAAGAACGCCAGAAGATAGAAGACAAAAGACACTACATGCCCTCAAATTGGAATCAAACTGGGTCCTCTCTCAAAAATATGTCCGACAAGTGTGCAATCCAAGACGGCTGCCAGCATGGAACTTTGTTTAATATTAAGATAATCATTTGTACCGGTACTGTCTATGACATGATATTTAATAAATGAACATGAGACGTTAACACATGTGTTAACTCCAACTGCAATAATTTTAATGAGCTGTATGACCATTTCGGAAATTAATTCCTTATCAGCAGCACTAGAACCAAAACATAGGAAATCTACAATTTCAAAAAATTGACAGACTTGTATCAGGTGAGCTACAGGCTCTTGAGAGCCTCTAGTTAAATGTCTGGATCCACAAAAGGTTTTTCTTTGCCAACACCTATACCAATACATTTAAGATATATTTAAAAATTCCTGAAAATGACGGTAAAAGATATAAAATCAATTTATTTATTATTTTTTTTTACTACAGATGGGGAATTACTATACATGGGTGCATACATGGTTACTCAAGATTGATAGTATATTTAAAAGCTTCTGCCAACAATAGAGCGTCCACAGTAAGCCACTTACTTTTTGAAGTTACGCTACTTCATGGTTTTCCAGCCACTGTAAGGTCACCATGGAAGAGAAAATAGACATGTTGCTCTCTTTGTCAACTTGGTCACTGGTTCCAAAAGGCATATCACTGGTCGATCAGTCCACAATCAAAGGATAGAAAGGTTATGGAGAGATGTACACACTCGAGATACTTCAACTTATCATAGTTTGTTCTATAAACTTGAGGATGATAATAGGCTTCACATAAATAATGAAACTGATATCATCACACTTCATATTGTATATCTGCCACAAGTCAACAATCGCTTGTCAACTTTTCAAGCAGGCTGGAATCAACACTCCATCAGAATTGAGAATAACAAACAATTTCAAGGGTCGGTGGCGCAAAAAAAACATACCAGTGCACAGCAATCTTTGTGTTGTAGAGACTTCATTGTTTAACATCAATTTTGTCTTTGTTTTGAAGACTACAAGACTGTCTGCTGCTTTAGATTTATGTATGAAAAGCATAAATTATGAAGTCAAATGAGGGTAGTCTTGAACATTTCTTGTTCACAATTATTATCAATCAATTTTGTCTCTGAATGGTATTTTTTTCCCGAAAATGGCAGATTGACAATGTAGCACACTTTCGTTAAAATACTTTATCTCCGATCTTCACTAAGTTTACAATATCTTTCGTAGTTTGTTATTTAAACAAGTCACTTTGTGGAAGTATTAATTTGGTACAGATTCAGATACGGGTAAAATATTTTTGTCGTTGTGAATTACTGTTGTATAATTACTCTTAACTCAGTGGGACCCTCCTGATCCAGTAATAGGATGAGGTACCGCGCATGTGCAGCAGTATTTTCATTCCTGTACGCCATAGTTGTGTGCATCACGGAAGTCCGAGCTGAGAGGCCATTGACCTTTTTTTTATATTGTATAGAGTTTTTAATATAGGAAGTGCATACATAATTAAGTAGCGCGAAGTCTCTGACGCCTTCCTATAATGTGTATATGTCACTCCCACTCGAGACCATTTGACATTAACTGGTAGTGCGGGTGTCATATGTAAATTTTGCGTGTCGGGTCTATTCACACATGACATATTCCCGCGAAAAAGAGGGTCAGAGTTTTGGAGAAAAAAGACACTCCAAGGTTATATTTATTTGGAGAAAAAAGTGACTCCTTTCCTTAGATTTCCTGTTTGGGTTCTAGTGCTGCTAGTGAGGAATTAATTTCCGAAATGACCATACAGCTCATTGAAATTATTTCAGTTGGAGTTAACATATGTGTTATTGTCTCATGTTCATTTACTCCATATCCTTCGGTAAAATATCCAAGGGAAATCACAATCTAGTGAATGCAAATTGTTAATCTTTATATTAGGATCACTTTCATTGTTTAAAAACCTTAAAATTCAGTAAAATTGGTACCAAGGTAAAACTTAATACCTGTGGAGAAGCAGAACTGTGTGTACTACTGGTGTAGGTGTCAAAACGCACGAAAAGATTATGGCAATGAGAATACTTGGGTTTACTATCACATTGTCATTGATTCCACATATTTAAAAGACGCCTGAAATGATGAATAGTATAGATTTTGAACCAAAAGGTGCTATCCCTAATACACTTGTAGATATTGATCAGTTTGCAGGATTTGTAACAGCTGTTACAAATAATCGTCCGGAAAAGCCAATTCCAGGCATAAACACTACACCAGTGAGTGTATATGACACAAATACAATTATAACTGAGCCCAGTGTAACAAGAACAAGAAAAGGTAGACATGTGGTTTGACCAGTACGTGGTAGGTACTCAATTCAAAGAAATGTAAGTAGAAGAAGATAGAAATAAAGGTGGAAGAACCACCGGGGCAACGACTTCAGATTGCCACTAGAAATGGGGTGAAATGGGTAGGGGCAGGAAATTTCGCCTTCCACATATCTGCAAAAAACGATTAAACTCTCTCAACCTGCTGTTATTGGTCCAATTAACAAGATTGATTAAATAATCTATAGAAACATCAGCATACCTGATAAACTGAAGGTAACAAGTCAAACCTTTGTTTAAGGAAAAAAAAAGAGGTTAGACAAAAGCAAGTATCGTCCGATTAGGGTTCTCCCGACAATTTCAAAATCTTTTGAACGTGCAGTATTTGATCAATTTCATAATTTTTTGAACGTGCAACAATTGAATATGTGATCAATTGTCTGTTTTTTGCTTTTTGTTTTTTTTTGTTTTTTTTTTTTTTTGTTTTGCTTTGTTGATATGCATTTTAATCCTTTCAGGATATGGGTGTTAAACTGTCCTTCTTTAAATCACAGAAGACGGGAAAAAGTCCTTGGATGACAATAAATATGTGGCTGTCATATTAATGGACCTATCGAAAGCCTTCGATTGTTAGCCACGTGATTTATTTGAGAGTTCATATATGACAAGCGCATTTATGTTTCATCAAAAGCGCACTGATCAACTTTATTTTGCATGTGATATTTTCTAAACTTGAGAGTTCTAGAAAGGAACTGGTACCCAAGAGGTTTATTAAAGTCTTTGAAGAAATGTCTTCAGCAATGTTCTTAATCAACCAGTTCTGCAATTTCAAAGCGAGTCCTGTCTCTTTCAGTTTCTCTTGTTGTAGCCTATTGATTTGAACTGCAGATTTTGAAATATGTGACTGTCTGTATTTTTGTATAACCTTCATGAAAATATAAATGGATAGGTGCAGGGCATAAAATTGCTTATTACACTGTGTGTGAAATTAGTGCAGCATTGTTTATGCATTTACTGTATATCTGCCCAGATTATCTAAGGATACCTCGTATCAGACATTGCACCGTATACTTCTGTAAACTAAATTAACATACATGTACTAAATGCAGCGATCACCATCTGGAGTCTTCTGCAAAGGTATCTCAAACCTCAGCGGGGTCAATTAAAAACCAAACTGTTGGTACAAATCTAACTCATTTTTCGGGACAGCAAGCGTAGAAGACATTAACACAAACATAAACAGGAGTTTAGCTTGCACACTCAGATCCAAATAATTTTTAATCATTGCAAACTTAATTTCTCTCGTCACCATCATACTCATATGAGTTTGAAATTTCCTATTTTAATTTTTTCACCTTTTTCATTGTATAAACTTATCTCTTATCAGTTCCAATCAATTTCTTAAGTAAGCATGGCACTCAAGATTTTGATATATCCGAGTGTTTTGTACATCAGACAGTCAGCAGTATGCTTAATCATCTAATGAGTTGACATTATGCTTCATTCTTTCATGAAAAAATCAAATATTGTACTGGTTCCAAACAATAAGTTTGTTCCACAACCATTCCACTTATTCATATTCATCATGTCATCTCTATTTTTAACACGAAAAGTGAATTTGATTTTTTTTTTGGTGTAATTATAAATTTTTATAAAATATTTTTTAATCAAAGGTATACCATTGTCAAACAAAATCATAATTTTACAAATCTAATAAAATCAATCGCATGCTGTTGTTCAATTGGAGATTGTACTCCAAATGTGTGGAGAAAATCCTTTGTTCAAAATGGACCTGAACTTCGGAAAAGTTAAAAATACAGGAAAATGAGGATGAATGTAAAAGAGTTGTAAACAGCTTTTTGAACCGATTTAGCAACCATACGGTCAGTGTATTCCTCATCATGGGTCATTTATGAAGACTAGAAATATGTGAAAGACCACTGTTTAGTTTGTTGTGGAGAAGAAAATGGACCACCAGAATTTGGGAAAATGAAATCTATATGGAATATTAAGGAACATTCTTCATTTGAAAAGGAACATGATTTAAAAAATATACATAATATATATCTCCAGCTACGAGACAATGAAACATATAAGTCGTAACAATGAAGCATACCAGTCTAACAATGTACCTGAGTAAACCCTTCCTGAAGGTTTTGAAATAATTCATGTTTCAAATCAATATGATCTTGTACTATCCGTTTGAAGAAGATAAAATAATAGAATAAGAATATGAATTGAAGGTGAAGAAATTAAATGGCGATACAATATCGATGTCAGAAATGATATTAACTCATGTAATATAACTACAACATTTGATAACAGGGACTTCTTTCTATAAATTATCGATGGCAACAATAATAAACTTCCATGTTAACTTACTTATGACTCGATGAGTGCGCTGTGATTATGTGTTGGAATTGTTTTATTTAAGTTTTTTTTTTGTGTCGGGCAAGGCATAACGGTTTTTTTTTTTTTTTTTTTTTTTTTTTTTTTTGTCGAGGAACGGATAACAGCAATCGTCGGAAAACTTTGCAAGTTANCAGTGGTGTTGCGTTGCTCGATAATTAGCAGTAGATTCCGCTCAGGGCGGTCCTGAACTTACTGAAGTATGAAGGGAGCTCATTGTTGAATGTATCACGGTGGCTTCAAGAAGAAGAAAGGTAATTAGAGAATTTGCTTTGTTTTGCCATGTGCTTGTAGAGATTTTGTCTCTCGTGAATTTACGCAATAATCCTCCTTTACTTAAATCGATACAAAATTGATGAAAAATATTCAACATATTTCTAAAAAAAATTCAATTTTGGCCCCTTTGATCCCTTATAGACTCGAAACGTTAAGATGAGTGCCCTGTGAACGTTTATATGTTGTATTGCCAATTGTCGGGCAACGGATGACAGTGTTTGTAAGAGTACTTTGCCCGATATGTTAAGCTTGTTGACAACCCCGCATCCATGACAAAAGGGACACATGAATGTGGCGTTGTTCAACATTTAGCAAGTGAATTCCCCTCAAACCGGTGCTAGTGGCCGTCTTGAACAGAGCTAGCTAAGCTTAAAAAAGTTGAATTCTGTATGACCACTATTGATTCTGATTGACAAAGTAGGCGTGGCCTAAGATACCTTTTGGCAAGGGGCACTAGCAAATACAGAAAATATTTACTACAAAGGATCAAAGGAAATTCATACAAATTACTGATTAATATTGAATAATCTTACCTTTTGATGCTTGCATGAACATCAAAAATCCCTGCCAAGTGGCCATTTCATGAAACACTAATGTTGCTTTTTAAATAGTGCATATCAATAGGCTGTCCCAACGCATTCGCAGTCACATGTTTCAGTTTTCCACTAAAAAGTCCATCCAGCTTTTTTTTTTGTTAATGTTTTCTTGTTTCAACAAGCTTAATACCTGGTGGGTTTCTAATCCTACATGTAAAAACAAAAGTTATCTACATTTTTTAAATTTGTTTCATAATCAAACTAAATCTCGAAAATTTTAGAAAAGTAATAACACCTATATGGGTACAAGATTTTCATCCAAAAAGTCAGTGGATCTCAATATGCTGAAAATTTTTCCAACAAATTAGAAGTACTGTGGTCCGCTGGGCCACAAACAGATACTCACCCTACCATTATATAGTATAGTACATTTCTTAGAAAAGTATGAATTTCTCATCCATATTGCATTATAGTCAAACTGCACCATATCAAATCTGTGTACACTCTATCAATAATTCAACCAATAAATGACTAAGTTCAACAATGTGTATTTTTTTCCAAAAATGCATCAAAATCAAAATCCTTCCCACATGCACATCTTCAATCAAACATCAAAACTGTAGGAGGAGTTGTGCAGACAATCTGTCTGCACTCTATTAATAATTCAACCAATAATGACTAAGTTCAACTATGTGTATTCAAAATCAAAATCCTTCCCACATGCCCATCTTCAATATAGTACAAACTATCTGCAAAATAAAAACTTCCAAGCATCAAAACTGTTGGAGTTGCGCGGACAAACTATGTACCCTATATGAAAAATCACCAAAAATGACTAAGTTCAACAATGTATATTTTTGACAAAAATGCACCAAAATCAAAATCCGTATCACATGCACATCTTCAATATATGCATTTTTTCCACAATTTCCGTATTTTAATGTTTAAAACCACGCTATTAAGTCACAATGTTATATAATACCCTTTCAAATTTTGAAAAAAAATGACCAAACAAAAGTGGAAATTCTTGTATGGGAGAAAATTGTTTCCTTTATGTGAATGTTCATATCTTTGAAAATTTCAAAAATTTTACAATTTTAGTGAATTAAAGTCCGCAGATAGTTGAAGGTTTGTTCAAAATCGATGAAATTTTGGAAAAAAACTTGATTTTTCGAATCTCAAACATGTGGAAACTTGAAAGTTGTCCCTAATGTTAAGTTTTTCTGAACAAAATTTCATGTCGATCGGATCAGTAGTTATGTTCATGTTTGGGGACGAAAATGAAAATACACAATTTTAAATGAATGCCAAGTTAAATCAGAGACTGCATTGTTTACATTGCTCCAATAGATAGTGTTGATTTTTATTATGTTGTAATTACTATCTTTCGAGTGAACTTCAAAATGACTATGGTTACCAAGTCTGGTTAAAACTGAACAGCATTTTTAGAGTCTTTTAAAAATTCCAATTACCCCCATTCCGCTGCCGACCATCGTGGATAGGACCAAAACCTTCTGTTCACGTTATCAAGGGTCCATCTGAGAACCATTGTGACTAATGTTGTTTGAAGATATGAAGATATGAACATTTGATATCTAGATATGACGTGACTCGCAAACAGCGCATTACAAAGGGAATTTCCTCGATTTTATGGAAATGTTAAAAAATGTCGAAAACTGATAAATAATCCAGAAAAACTGGGACGTAACTTACATTCTTTACGAAATAGTGGATATCGACGAGATATTCTGAACAAATCCGTTAAATTTGCTTTGGAATCCGGTGACCTGAAGATATATATTGGCCTCTCACTGATACTGCCGATGGCTACTGAAATATCAAACTAGTCTTTACCAAAACCTTTTGGGAGTTTTGAGTTTGATTTTTCTTCCGTAGTGCGACAGTGTTTTACCAGCAGATGAGATTCCTTGACCTAGCCGGCAGTTTAGCGGCGAGCACTCTTTGACCCTTCATTCAAAATTCCGTTTTGTCATCTGTTTTTTCTGTTCCAAAATAGTGGTCATTGAGTTAGTTGTCTACCTGTATTAGGTTTTCTACGATACTATAGGGAAACGAGATAGAGAAAGGGAAGGTTTGGGTAGCCATAAAAAAGTTTAACCCTACCACTGGCTTTTGCTAGTGCCGGATCAAAGTCCGGCTATCCCGACTTCCTATCGTTTTTTATCTTTGTGTCTTGTTTTCATTATTGTTTTTCTGGTGCAGTTTGCTTGTAAAATACGGCATGTGATTGTAGTTCCTGGACATTGAAGGTGTTTGCTGTTATCCTGTTTTTGTAATTTTGAGACTTGACCTTGCTTTAGAGGAGAAAAAAATATAAATAAGTTACACATAGGGTTCAATATTAAACTATGTTTCCAGCTAGGGTACATCTAAAACAAAATACAGGAGACCAAAAGATATTGCAACCTTTTTTTTAAAATGGCCCGTGGCTTCTGAAATTTAAATCTCTGAAATTGTTCAAAACGTCCAATGTTTAACTATGTTTCCTGAGCTGTCGGTATTCTTTAATTAAGTGCGGACCAAAGAAAAAACAACAACTCTTTTAGAGATGACCGTCAGTAATTTAAGGAGAATCATAGGAAAATATCTATCAATTTGTTTCCCTGTAGGCAGCGCTGTTCCCACAGGCCTCAATCTTCGATATAGGAGTGACCAAGTCTTTTTCGAATCTGTCAAATAGTTTCAGAGGGGAATATCTTTGAATGTATTATACCAATGGTGGTAATTTTAAACAATGTTCACCGTTTGAAGCCATCTGGATTTAGCGTGAACGTGAAAAACACCTATTCTATAGTGGACCACCTAAAACTATTATCTCTTAGTTTGGTTTTAATTAGCCTAGTGATGTTTGAAGTCGTTCCCATATGGTCCAATGTAAATTATGTTTCCTGAACGCCGTCAGTATGAATTTAGTGGGAACCAAGAAAAACCTCTTTTACAGTTGACGATTCGAGGACTCTTTTCTCAGTATGGTTCCAGTTGGCCAAGCAGTTTCCAACCGCTCAAATGTTTTACGATATAATCAACCAGTGCCGTGTTTAGCAAATGTTATAACTGTTCATCCAATATTTCCGTTTTAAGGCCGACAATGTGTCTATCTGAATAGATAGACATTTTGGAGCAACTAATGATACTCATGGTTTTTGAATTGGTTCGTACTGCATGTGCCTTATTTTTGTGACGTTTGTATTCTCTTGTGTTTAAAGTTTCATCATATTGTCTTTTTGTCCATGTGACCCTTATTAAAATGATTTTTGGATGGTTGCTTTAGTATTAATTTGCAAATTATAAGTTTGGATGTAGGACTTGAAATCTATTTACCATAGCTGCACGATGATACCATGTCAGAAACCTTCAGTGCTTGCAGACTGAGTTTAGCCAACGGTTATTTTGTGTATTATGTAATCCGTTGTACATTACTGGCATTTGCTTCTTTTGTATCCCCTTTCGAACTGGTGGCTTGTCCGGACTAATATAATACGACATCGTCGGTCGATCCTCTGGTTTTTTTCCATGTTCCCTCGTGCAGTTCGATATTTTCATGCTTTGTCGTCTTCTGTTTACTCTTCCTTTTTTCCGACTTTATATGTCTGGTAAAATTTCTGGTCCTTCCTCTTAGTATCTTATAAATTCCACGAATGAAGTTTCCCGGGCCAAGACGCTTTCTTCCTTGCAGAGTGTCCTTCTTCATCACTTTAAACCAGTTTTCAACATGGCAATTAGAATCTCGTTGTATGCCTTCAGTAATCGATAGGATCACCCACTCCACAGAGGAAAAATTGAAATGTAGGTATCCAGGTGTGAAAGAGCTGAAGGTAGAAAATACTCATTCAACTCTCACCGATTCTGTATGCGTATCTTGTTGGTCATCATCAATATCAACGCTTTCGCTAAAGAAGAAAGAACTGAAGGGTGATGACCTCTTAATTGTACTTGGAGAAATTAATTGGTCGTCTTCGTGAAATTCTATTCTGTAGAATTCGGTATCTTCCTCGTCATCAGAATAAGGTTTTTCATCTAAATGAACTATTGCAGAGTTTAAAGACTGGACTGCCTTTCTAACTTTCTTTGAATTGTGTTTTGATGTTAAAACGAGTTTAATGTTCTGATACAATTCTTTTGCTTGTGATAGTTTTGTACAGTTTTGTAGCAATGCAAAACCAAATTCTATGAACCTGGAAAGCGGTTTGTCATTTGACAAATTTGCAATATTATCTCTAAATCGTTTTATGATATGACAGCAGCATAAGTGCAAAACGCATGTATCTTTCTTCTTTTTCTTCTCTGTTCAAATATTAAGGCCCACATTGAATTTAAATATTGCTTTATGTTTTGGCCACAGAATGCGGCAAGTGCAGCATTTATGATTGGTCAAGAAAAGTCACTCTCGATTCTATTTGGAACAACTGGGTAACCATATACAAGCGATGTTGCGTGTCTTATTTTTTAATGCAAATGTAGCAATAGAGACCGATGTGTGGTCATTTGTTATCAATTCGGCTACGGGTAGTGGTGATTCGCCTTTCAGTGGTCCTTTTACACAAGCTGCATAATAAAACGGTCTTTTGGCTTGGCCTGGGATTCTCCTTATAATTTTCCCTGTGGCGTCCATGTACAGAACTTAAGCCTTCAGTTTTCTGAGTGGCTTCATAAGTTTGATCTGGTCCTCATTGTAGCATATGACTCTAAACGAATCAGCCCCAACCGCTTGTACATGACTCTTTATTTTAGTGCTCTCGTCATCTATCTCTTGGACTGCATTTTTGTAAGTAATATATCCCCAATGTCCTCTTTCGCGTATTTTTCCCTTTCTCGTAATTCATACAGTACTCTACTTAAAACTTTCTTCGTAAGACATGTAAAGTTAGCGTCTTCCGCTGCTTTCTTTGGCATGTCGGACATTAAGTGGTAATGGAGATTGCTCACGCCTTCCGACTCTAATCTTCGCCCCATTTTTCCCTGTCTGATCCAGTTAATTTTCGTTTATGGATCAATCATCTGAATGTATACATATCCCGTCTTTTGTTACTCGGACTGAAACGAATGCTTTTGTGTCTTTTGGCTTCCTTTTAATGACGAATCTATACATTTTTTTTATTTTCTGAGTGTGCACAGTATGCTTTTCCTAAGAAGAATGGTTCGTTTTTTTCCTTGAGTTGGCTTTCTTCAACCTGTTGTATTTAAAACCTAGAACGCATGATAGATTTATCTTATAAAATTCTTTAGAGAAAATATCTGTCCATTTTCCAGCCAGGCATTGCCGCTTGCTCTCAGGTTTGATAGCATCCCATGTTTGTTTGTCTATTTTAAACGAAAATTTTGTTGGATTGATTGATTATTTAGAGTTTAACGTCCAATGAGCAATATTTCAGCTATATCAGGACGAGAACAAGTTAATCAATACAAAACAAATTGTAAGTAAAAGAAGAAAGAAATAAAGGTGGAAGGGACAACCGGGGCAACGACTTTTGATTGCCACTGGAAAAGGGGAGAAATGGGTAGGGGCAGGAAATTTAGCCTTCTATACGACACCCAGTGCGTCTACTCTCTTTAGAGAAATATAGAAGGGGTCTTTATACTGCATGGAGCGTGGCGTTTCTCCACACAGTTTGGCTACAATGGTTCGCGGTCAGGCTTTCCGTATTATGACCTGACTACCCCGCAAAGAAAATTTTGTTGGACAAATAATCTCTTTTTTTCCTGAATCGTCAAAATTATCATCGATTTCTTCAGGGTTGGAATATCGTTCATCTTTATTTCTGTTATTATCACCATGTTCAAAGGCGTCACGATTTATGCTATCCCCAGTATCATCAACATCGCTAATTATGTTAGTAAAATCATCATTAACCTCATCATCTTCCCCATCAAGAATCAGATCGTCACGTTCGTCACTATTTTCGCCATTCTGTTCTTTTTTTCTGTCAGCCTCATCTAGACTGGAATCAGCATTAATCTCAGGTTCTTCAAAGGCATTACGATTTATACTTTCTCCCGTATTGTCAATATCAATATCTCTGTCTTCTGACCCAGTTTCGGCATTTTTATCCTTATAAGCAACACGGTTCTCATCGGAAATCACATTGACGTTTTCTTCACTATTAAATTCATCCCATTCATCATTACTGGCAACTTCACCTTGCTCTATGTTGTAACTACTTTCCATCTGCTTACTGCCATCGTCTTCACAATAGATATTACTTTCATTTGGTGTGCTTGGTGATTCTCTGGATTTATAAATCAAATTCTTTTGAAAATTCTGACCAAATAAATCTTTCATAATGTTCTCAACTTCAAGTTCTATATCACTGAAGGAGGTAAAGTCTTTTTTACCTTTTCTGGGATTTCATATTCCTGTGAAGATATTTGTTTGTTTCTTTTTCTCCGGCATTTTGGTTTACCGTCCATTTTCGAGAGCTGAGCACTGAAAGAAATTATATATATAATAGAAGGGATATTTGAGTAGTACAGGGCAACTTTCTTGTCGGTTTTGTCATCTTATGTGGGTTCGTCTGCTTGTTGTTCTCTATCAGCCTTAATATGTAAGTAGTTGACATTAGCCCGCTGGGATATTACTTATTTGTACCTATGGTTCATGCTGAATTAATGCATGGTATCTGATATAGTGTGTTTATCTTGAAAGAAATGAAAAAAGTTTCTCTTAAATATTTTCTTGAGCATCAAGATTAAGAAATTTCAAAGAAATTCAAAGGTACATAGATAGCCCACCGAGAAGCATATTGAAGTACAACTTTCGGGGTTTTTGGTCTTGCAATTATATTATATATGTATGTCTACTGATGAGACATAAGTTGTCAAAATAGTCAGATACAGAATTAAATTTACAGTAACTTCTGTGTTTGGTTTATTACAAGTCACCCATTGCTTTAATGTATATACAAGAGTACTTCACAGAAGAATGATTTCAGAAAATAAATACCGAAATAACCCTTAATTTAAACTATATATATATTAAACTATATAAAATGCTAAAAACATAATAGAAGAAATTTTGGTTAACAATATTAGAAAGTAGAAACTTGTTTAAAATTGATCCATTTAAATCTTACTAAACAAATTGATTGCTTTTAAAAATTGAACGATTCTTTCGCCAGCGACATTTGTAAATAGGTCTTTAAGACAATCAGCAGAATAAAATTCACGCCTGATATCGGCAACATCTACACAACACATTCAATTAAAACATGTTGAATTGTATAAGGACAATTGCATGGAATACATTCAGGTCGATCATCACTGTTGAGGATAAAACTATGTGTTGTTCTAGTATGTCCAATACGACATCGGGTCAACACTACCTGTTCCCTACGGTTTTTACCGCAGGAACCGACTTGTTTACCGACGTCTGACTGTATTCCATGCAGTTTATTATTTATTTGCAGATCCCATTTGGCCTGCCATAATTTTAAAGTGTATTTAACGATTAAAGGCTTCATGTCAGTGTAAGGTACTGGACAATCCGCCATCTCGTCATCTAGTGCATCCTTCCACCTGTATTAGATGGCCTATCAGTAGCTAAGAGAGAGGCTGGGTTATCAGGAGCTCACGATACGAGTGGGGAACCAGGTGTTGATTGTAAGTATAATGCTCCAACATAGTGATTGACCTCAATTGTACATAGAAATGTTACTGAGATGATGATAATGGATTATTCTAAAATGACAGTTTATTATACAAAAATATATATTAAAGATATTTCAAAAATGTAGATAAGTTTGATTCAGTGCAAAGATGAAAGAAGAGGTCACAAATTGTAGATTTCTTGGTATTCTCTTTGCTTGGCTCATTCCTGAAATATTGTCTCAATAAATTATGTCTGATATAATTATGCTCGAAGTCCTAAGATATATTGATATTCCACAAGACCAAAGGATAGCCCAGGATTAGATTGTGTGCCAAGCTTGGATGGACCACCTGCATGAGATGGCCTATCAGTAGCTAAGGGAGAAGCTGAGTAACCAGGTGTTCTTGTTATGAGTGGAGAATCAGGTGTTGATGGTGCGTATACTGCTCCAACATAGTGTTTGACCTTAATTGTACATAGAATTGTTGCTAAGATGATAATGATAGATTATTCTACAAAAAAATATATTAAAATTATTTTAATAAATTTAGATATGTTTTGATTCAGTGCAAAGACAAAAGAAGAGGTCACATATTGTAGATTTTTTTGGTATTCTGTCTGCTTGGCTCATTCTTGAAATAGTGTCTCAATAAATAATGTCTTATATAAATTATGCTCGAAGTCCTAGGATATATTTATAGGACCAAAGGGAGAGCCAGGATTAGACTGTGTGCCAGGCCTGGATGGAACACCTGTATTAAATGGCCTATCAGTAGCTAAGGGAGAAGCTGGGTTACCAGGAGCTCATGTTATGAGTGGGAACCAGGTGTTGCTGGTAGGTATACTGCTCCAACATAGTTTTTGACCTTAATTGTACATAGAATTGTTACTAAGATGATAATGATAGATTATTCTACAAAAACATATATATAAAACTATTTTAAAAATGTAGATAAGAAGATTCCTAGCTTTACATACCAATGGCTAATAAATAACCAATTTGTATTTCTTAAGGCTCTTTTGTTGCATAAAATTATAAAGAAGCTTAAGACCTTTGCTTTGAATAAGTTTTGATTCAGTGAAAAGATGAAAGAAGAGACCACAGAATATATAGTTACGCAATCAGGTCTTGAAATTTTCAAAATGGCGTCCGTTGCCATGGAAATGGAAAAGGCAGGAAGATTAAAAGTGCTCCAAATTGGATGAAATTTTACAGAAAGGTTGTAAATTAAGTGTAGAACTCATTTGCAGGCTAAAAATTTCCAAAATGGCAGCTGTTGCCATGGAAACGAAAAAAAGGCGGGAAAATAAAAGTGCTCCAAATTGGATGAAATTTTACAAAAAGGTTGTATATTACGTGTAGATCTTATTTTCAAGTGAAAAAAAAAATCCAAAATGGCTCCGGTAGCCATGGAAACAAAAAAGGCGGGAAAAGTAAGAGCTCCAAACTGTGTGAAACTTTGCAGAAAGTTTGCATCGGGAATGCGGAATTTATGTGTACGTGAAACATTTCCAAAATGGCAACCGTGGAAATGAAACAAGAGGCTCTCAAGAGCCTGTATCGCTCACCTGGGTCATGGCTGACACTATAAGTCAAAATAATCACAACGTTTAAGGTTCTCATTTTCAAATTTGTTTATTAATGTTTAAGGGTCTCATTTTGAGGTTTGCTGATGTTGTATGATCCAAAATTAAACTATGTTCCCCACTGGCAGCTATTTTTGATGGGGCGTAGACCAACTGTCACCTTTCTTGAGGAAGACCATGTAAGGATCACTGTGCCTCACTTTGGTTCCAATTGGCATGATTTCTCATGGGGTCCAAGGTTAAACAATGTTCCCCGCAGACTGCCATCTTGGATGCTATGCGGACATCATCCACACACATTTTATGAAGGGAACCAAGTAAGGACCATTGTGACTAAGTATGATTCCAATTGGCCATGTGCTTTCAGAGGAGAAGATCTTTGAATATGTTTCCCTATAGGGTCCAATGTTAAAAACATGTTCCCTCCTGTCGGCCATCTAGGATATATGATGTGGACTTGCTGAACACATTTTTTTTTTAAAGGGCCACCTTTGGACCATTGTGACTTAGTTTGGTTCCAATTAGCCCAGTATTTTCAGAGAAGATTTTTGCAATATTGTCCAATTTTGGACTAAGTTCCCCGCTGGCGGCCATCTTGGATGACGTGCAGACTTGCCAGACAAAATTTTCAAAGGGGACCACCGAAGGACTATTGTGACCAAGTTTGGTTCTAATTGGCGCAGTAGTTTCAGAGAAGATCTTTGAATGCTTTCCCATAGGGTCCAATGTTAAACCGCGTTCCCTGCTGGCGGCCATCTTGGATATGATGCAGACTTGCCAGACACTTTTTATACGACCGCAAAAATTTTTGCGGTCGTATAATGGTATATTGCTGTCGTCGTCTGTAGACACTTGTTTTTGGTCAATAACTTAAGTTTCAGTTGACCAATCCTAATGAAATTTTAACACAATGTTCCTTGGCACAAAAGGCTTGGCTTAGTTTTGGTTATTGTGACCCCACCCGTTTTTAAAAAAGGGGCCAAAAAGGGTTAAATTTGATGTTTTTACATATTTTACTGTAGAATCTTTATTATTTATCGGATTTGGATGGGGTTTCTTTCAGTGTCCTCCTGAGGAAATTCCCAATCTGGAGTATGCCAACGGATTTCACGTGGCATGTACCGTTCACGAGATAAATGGGGCCCAAAAGGGGCGAATTTCAAAAATTTTAATTTTTTTTTATTTTTTGTCCAATTTGATGCAGTTTTTTGCACAGTGGTTCCTAATGAAAAATTATTAGATTTTTGATAACTTGTTTCTTTTCCAAGCTATGAGGTGCCGATCGGGGCAAAAATAGCAAACATGCGCATTACCTAAAATTTTTATTTTTCATCCGATTTCAATTGGATATTTATCTTTAGATTCCTTCCTCTCATTGTAGGCTTTCAGAGTTATATCAACAGATTTGGCGCAACTCTTACCATTTCCAAGCTCTATTGGGTCAAAGGGGCCAAATTGCAATATTTCAAAATATGTGAAATCTTGATTTCATTGGAGTTTTTTCTTTGGATCTCTTTTGGTGGTAGTCAAAAGAATTTCTTAGCTCTTACATTATCCTAGAAATAAGTTATTAAAAGCGCTAATTTTTATTTTCACCAGTTTGTGTCCAGTTAATTTATGTGTCAAGGTCCTTATTGTGTCCGGCAAATTACTGTGTCCACATTCATTTTAGTTTACACTTGTTCAAATTTCAGTGGTCGACATGCTGCGGTCGTATCATGCTGCGCTCGGCGTAGCCCTTTATTTTTAATGGGGCCACCTAAGGACCATTGTGAAAAGTTTGGTTCCAATTGGCCCAATGGTTTTAGAGAAGATGATGTTTGAATGAAAAGTTTACGATGGACAGACCACTGAAGGCAAGAAGATCACAATGGCAGAGCCATGCAGGTCATCTATAAAGCTATACAGGCATTGAAGCATAGAGGCAACTTCACTATTAACTGAGAAAGATGTTTGCATTGTGGGCAAACAAACAACTAAAGGATACAATACAATAGTCAAGAGAGTGGTTAACCACCTAAAATGGGCACAGTCAAAATTAAAACAAATATAAAAGTACATCTGAATCTAAAAGATAAAAAAGGGGTAAAACAGCCAAATATTTCGACATGTAATGTCTTTGTCAAGGGTAAAGTAAAAAAATAATAATGAAAAACACGTGTGAACACGCTCGAAGAAATGGAGAAATTAAAAACCTATATTGGATAGGTGTGCAGCGAGCCGAGACATTTGATAAATCTAGCCAATCTTGAACATTTTCACAAAGAGATGATTGAAATAATGGGGTCGTGGAACAAAAATGTGTAATGACAGGAAATTTAGTGAAAAATGATTATAAAAGATAAAAAATAAAAAGACTAAAAGTGAAAAAAGGACCAAAAATGAAGAAATTTTAAATAAAACCAATATGCAAATAAGGTGATATGGCAAAAAGATGTTGAACTATACATTACTGGTACGAAAGTTCCTTTATGTTCAAACCTCGGGGTCTGCAAGTTCCAAGAAGATAGATGGCTCTCAATTCGAGTTCCTGTCTGTGTTTCATGGTTCCGTCGGTTTTCATAAGGACAGTCACCCGCATATCCGAGATGCTGTGATTGGCGAGTTGGAAGTGGTTACCGACTGGGCAGTCACTGTTGTTTCTAACGGAGCGAAGATGTTCCGCAAAACGGTCACCCAGTCGGCGACACGTTTCGCCGACATATAGTTTTCCACAGCTAATGCACTGAATCGCATAGATTACATTCTCGGTAATGCAGGTGAATCCGTTTTGGATGGTGAACACGTTATTGGGCCCCCGTACTTCAGTAGTTTCCCATGTAAATGGACAGGTATTGCATCTGGACCTATTGCACTTTCTCGTTCCCCTGTAGTCAGCTTTAGAGATGTTTCTCTTGGATTTAAACGAGCTGCTGACTAAATGTTGCCTCAAACTTTTACCTTTCCGAAATGCTGAGATAGGTGTGGACTCAAAGATCTCAGCAATTTCAGTGTCCGCAAGGACAATGGATTTGAAATTCTTCAAGAGGATGTTCCGGATGGTAACACTGTACGGATGGTAGTCAAGCACCAGAGGAACACGATCGCCATTTGTCTTGTTGACTTTAGGTCTCAGTGTATTGGTCCTGTTTTGTTTAGAGACTGAGTCCAGAGCCCTGTCAAGAACGGGTCTTGGGTACTGTCGTCTTAAGAAGAAAGAGTACATTTTCTCACATTGGGCCCTGAAATCAGTATCATCACTGCAGAGGCGACGAAGTCTCAAAAATTGAGACTTCGGGATGGCATTTTTGCAGGACAAGGGATGACATGAGTTGTAGTTGAGATAACAATGCGCATCAGTGGGTTTATAAAACACGGAAGTACTGCTGGCATTGTCCTGAATTTTTGCAAGTTATATCGAGGAAAGAAAGCTCCGAATCGCTGATGGTAAAGGTATATTTGATGGCGGGATGATAGGAGGATACGAAATCAATAAATGATTCCAATTCTTGCTCCGAATCTGTTGAAGCCCCAAAAACGTCATCAATATATCGCTTGTAAAGGTCAGGAATAGGTCCTTGGAACTCGGAGAACATTCTTTCCTCGAGATACCGTACAAACAAACAGGCAAAGCTAGGCCCCATCTTGGTTCCCATAGCCACGCCTCCAGTCTGGGAAAAGAAATCTCCGTTAAACTGGAAAGTGTTTAGGTTAAGGACTAGCTCTGTAAGTCTCAAAATGATGTCGGTACTGAAATATGGATTAGGACGCTTGTCGAGAAAAAAAATTGTTGCCAAGATGGCTTCGTTGTTAGGTATGCTCGTATAAAGAGCAGTAATGTCCATGGTGAAGATCCGAGTGTTTCTGCCAACCAAAGTGATGTCGTCCAAAATACTCAGGGCATGATTGGTATCTTTGATGAAAGAGGGCAGATTTTCAACTATTGGCATAAAGATTTCATGCAAATACTTGAAATATGCTCTGTTGGGAAAGTACAGGCCGAAACGTTACAGTTTTTGAAATAAAAAATAAAAAATGCATAATTTTGAAAAATTTACGGGAAAAGGGCTATAACTCTAAGACGGTTTTTCCGCTTTTCTTCAAAATTGCAGGGCCGCCGTGCGCGGTCCCGGCTGAAGAATAGGCCCGCAGCATCCTCTGAGCTTGGAGTATGAGCCATCCTAACAGAGGACCCCGAGGGAACCCCGGGATATAGAAATAGGACCTAGTATCTCCGGCTTGCGGGGTGTGACCCCTCCTAAACGGAGGCTGACCCCGAGGGTCCCGGGATATAGAAATAGGACCCATTCCGTGGTTGTGCGGGATTAATAAATACACAACCCATCTTTCGGATGGGATGTAAACTCAGGTCCACGTGTTGGGAGAAATGCCACGCTTCCTGCACGTTAAAGAACCCTTGTAGCAAGCTCTTTTTGGGGTGGTCCGTAGGTGATCGGCTACAAGGCTAAATTCCCCGCCCTTGACGATTTCACCCTACTTTTCCAGTGGCAGTCAGAATTTCCCGTCCCATGGCCCTTTCCATACCCCAAAGTGATTATTTATCAACAAACTTGTTCTCGTCTTGATATAGCTGAAATATTGCTGAGTAGACGTTAAACAATATTCAATCAATCAAAATTGCAGGGCAGATAGATCTCGTCATTCTGAACAATTCTACCCCATGTCAGATTTTCTATGTTCTATTTTTACAGGATACAATATATAGTTATATACAATTATTATTAAATTGTGAAAGAAGTATAGTTTTTGAAAGTATTTTTGCAAAAAAAAAAATGTAAAAATTTGTACAAAAACACGTTTGCTCTTGATTATGTAACAAATAATTATTTCTAATAAAGTGATAGCAGGGAATTTCTCTAAAACTTAAAAGAGAAAAGTAAACAAAAGAAGATTTGAAAGCAGAATTTAAAGGGAAATAACCCATAACCATATGGCATTGAAAAATTTTATTATTTTTTTTGGTGAAAAAAGTCAATAACTACAACACAGGCAGTTGGATTTTCTTCAAAATTTCAGAGTATGTAGATCTTGATATGCTGAACATTTTTCAAATTTACACTTCACCTCTCTCTGTTACAGTTTTTGAAATAAAAAATAAAAAATGCATAATTTTGAAAATTTTACGGGAAAAGGGCTATAACTCTAAGACGGTTTTTCCGCTTTTCTTCAAAATTGCAGGGCAGATAGATCTCGTCATTCTGAACAATTCTACCCCATGTCAGATTTTCTATCTTCTATTTTTAGTAACAGCGGCCATGTTGTTTGGTCCTCGGACTAACCGAACACATTTTTTACACTACATACCCTGGTGATGACCCAGGCCAAGTTTGGATTTAATTGGCCCAGTGGTTTCAGAGGAGAAGATTTTTGAAGAAAAGTTTACGACGGACGGACGACGGACACCAAGTGATGGCAAAAGCTCACCCTGGCATAGCCAGGTTAGCTAAAAAGGTGGGAAAAGTTAAGTCTTCCAAAACTGAATTAAGTTGACTGAAAGGTTGTTTAGGAAGTGTAGCACTTATTTTCGGGCTAAAGTCTCCAAATTTAGATGATTGTTGTTTCTATGGAAATGGCAATAAACTCTGAAACTTTAGAGAAGGGTTGTAGAAGACATCCAGATATCAAAATTAAGTTTCTGTTTTAGATATGCGAGTTCGTTTGGGAGACTTTTGTGTTTGCATCCAAACACATATATCAAAAAAAGTATTGAAATAACAAATATAATGTAAAAATAAATAAAATTGAAGAAATAGATTAACAGATAGATCATTTTTGCTTTATTAAACAAACACTTAGTGGTATAATAATAACACTGATTGGCAAAGCCAGATATTTCCAATATTGAAATAGAGCATTAGATCTATGATACATACTTTCATCTAAACAGTATCTACTTAGGATGAATTCTCTGGGGCAACGAGTTGAAAATGGAAATATGGGTAGGGACAGGAGATCTACGTTTATATTAACGAATTTATAAAGATTTGTAATCTGAAGCATAATCGAGAAATAAAACGAATTTATAAAGATTTGTACTCTGAAGCATAATCGAGAAATAAAAGAGGAAGTTCGAAAAGACAACCAGGCAACGAATTGAAAGTGGAGCAATGGGTAGGTACAGGATGAATTTAACATCATGCGGAATATCTGAAACGTATATATTGTCTCTAGAGTAATCTATCATTCAAGTCTAGTGTGATGTGTCCTATCATTTAAACAATATATACTAATCAAGAACTTAATTTGGAAGGGACCAATGGATATATTGGTAGGGACAGGATATATTCATTAAGATTGGTGAAGGCGGAAGCTGGAAGGGGCTACGAGTTGAAAAATAGAAAAATGGATAGGAGCAGGATATTTACATTTGGGGGATAACAGGAAAAATATATAAATTTTGAAGTACTCTTTCATTCAAGTTCAGTGTGTTGTACATTTTTGTATACTGTTCTTTAAACAGTATTTTCTCATTAAGAATTTACTTTAAAAGGGACCATAGGGACAACCAGCTGACAATGAATATATGGATAAGGGCTGGAGATTTACATTAGCCATTACATTCATCAAAGACAAATTTTCGTATTTGATCAAATGGTCCTTCAAAAAATCAGGATGTACGTACATTTGTTGCAATACATTTAAATCGTTTTTCAGTGACGACAAACATGACAAATATACCAAGTGGACTATTCAGGATATGATAAAAATATTAAATTTTCTTCTTGATAATATTTTTGTTCGTTTCGGTGATACAGTCTATCGACAAAAAATAGGTATTTCTATGGGTACCAACAGTGCATCTCTCATAGCAGATTTATTTCTTAATTGCTATGAGTCACAGTTCATAGCAAAAATTCCAAAAGACCCTTCTAAACAGCATTTAGTGGATATATTTAACAATACATATAGATATTTGGACGATATTTGGCTTTAAACAATCCTGAATTTTCTAAATTTACAGATGAAATTTATCCTGTAGAACTGCATCAAAGATCTTGACATTTAACAGATGCTATATGAATTAGAATGTGGGAAATCCAGTTATAAATATAAATAATTGCAGGGTACAGAGTCAATGAACTTATCATTACACCTCCCTTTCGAGATTAATTTACTGTCAATAAATTGCAAAACAAAATCCCAAAACTTAGGCCACTACTTTTAAATAAATTGTTAAACTAATTCACTGTCAATATGAAAAACATATCAATTTAAAGTCTTTTAAAATACTGGAGTCTCGGCGCGTTATAAGTCCAATATTAGAAATATACGGATACAAAAGCACTGTATATGAATATATGAAATATATGTGGCTAGAGATTACAAACACATAGCCTACCGTTGGAGTTTGGTCTTTACCACCAACTGGACACATTTTAATCTATTCAGAAATCTTTAAACTTTGCGGGCATCTTTATGACTCGGCCACTTCTTGTTTTTAGTTCATTGTCATCTGTATTTTCACAAGTTGCATCTGATCTTTTCAATTGTTCAGTAAATTCATCGGGCATGTCAATTTTAGTTTCAACTTTCGGTTCACTAGTTTTAATTTAATGTTTTCTATTTCTCCTGTATTCGTTCCCATCTGATTCAATGACATATGATCTTGGCTCATCACTTTTCTTAACAACGGTGGCTGATTTTAACGGCTTTAGAAAGTACCCATCATGTATCTTAACAGAACCACCAATGTTCAACTCGGGTAGTGTTTTACTACTTCTGTCATAGTATTCCTTTTGTTTTTGTTGTCTTTGTTCAAACTGTTTTTTCACAGATTTTTGTGTACTTGGCTTGAGCAAGTTATGAGTTACTGGTAAAAGTCCCCTCGTTCTTCTTCCCATGAGAAGTTGTGTTGGTGTACCCATCTCACCTAACGGCGTATTTCTATACTCCAACATAGCCAAATACGGATCTCGCTTATCCCGTTTAGCTTTCTTCAACAATGATTTCAGTGTTTGTACATTTCTTTCCACAAACCCATTGCTTTGGGGGTATCTTGGCGACGAAGTTACATGTTTAAATCCATAAGTGTCAGAAAATTTGTTGAATTAAGCACTTGAAAATTGTCTACCATTATCAGAAATGCACATTTCCGGAATTCCATGTCTAGCAAAATGAGGTTTTATCATTTCAATCACATGATTACTTGTTAAGCTAGTTAATCGTAAAAGCTCGAAAAATGTGGAATAATAATTCACTATGAGAATGTAGTTATGTCCTTCTAACTCAAACAAGTCCATGCCGACTTTCTGCCACGGACAATCAGGCATTTCATGTGGAATCATTGGCTCCTTTTGTTGTTGTTTACGGAATTCATTGAAAACAGAACATTTTGAAATAAAGTCACTGATGTCTTTGCTAATACCAGGCCAATACATCACAACTCTGGAACGTGATCTGCACTTCTCTATACCAGCATGTCCATAGTGCAACTTTTCTAGCATTTCGTTGCGAAGAGAACACGGTATCACTATACGCTTTTTCTTCAGTACAAGATCTTGATACGTCTTTAACTCTTCTCGAAAATTATAATAATCCATGATAAGTGGGTCGCATTCAGATCTACTATTAGGCCATCCTGACTGAATTACTTGTTTCAATGTCAACATTTCTAAATCCCAACAAGATTCTTCAACAATTTTTTTTCTATTTCCTGATCAGTTATCGGTAAATTCTGTACAAAAAAATACTTGAAATTGGTCAATTTTATCATAAACATCAGAATTGGTAGCTCTGCTCAAAGTGTCTGCAACATAAAGCTCTTTGCTGGGTTTATATCTAACATCTAAATCATACTTCTGCACTTTAAGCATCATGCGTTGTATGCGTGGTGGTGCTGAGGATAACGTTTTCCTGAATAAGCTTTCCAAAGGCTTATGATCACTCTCTACATGAACTGAATTTCCATATACAAATTGATGAAATCTTGTGGCTCCAAACACTACAGCTAACAGCTCTTTTTCAATTTGCGCATAGTTCTTTTCAGCTTTGTTTAGAGATCTGGAAACATATGCTACAGGCTGGTCGTTTTGTAACAAGCAAGCACCTAGACCTTCCGATGAAGCGTCTACAGATAATGTAGCTGATTGTTCAACGTCGACAGATTTGGAATAAATTTCCCCAGATAATTTACCATGCCTAGAAACCTTTGTAAGTCCTTCTTGTTCTGGGGTTCCGGTATTGCATTTATTGCTTCAACCTTATCCGGATCTTTTTTTATTCCAGCTTCACTAATGATATGACCCATGTATTTTACTTCTGAAAGTCCAATCTTGCATTTGTTTCTGTTTAATTTCATATTTGCTTCTTTAGCTTTCTGCTCTTAAACGATTATTTTGCTGACTTTCATTTTCACCCCATTGAAGTATATCGTCCATGATGACTTCACAACCATCAATGTTTTCAAATATCTGACTTACTCTTTTCTGAAATACTTCTGGTGCGCTTGATATTCCAAACGGAAGACGGCGATATTTATATCTACCAAATGGTGTGTTAGAAGTGTTTTCAGTGAGCTGCTTTCATCAAGCTGAATTGACCAAAATCCTGAAGAGGCGTCTAATGTACTGAATATTTTAGCTCCACTGAGTTTTACAGCTACATCCTCAATTGTTTTCATTGGACAATGTTCACGGAGCTCAATAGCTCTGTTCAAGTCTCTTGGATCTATACAAATCCTAACTTTATCTCATCTCTCTTTTAAACAACAACCATACTGTTGACCCAATTTGTAGGCTTTGTAAATTTTTCTATTACTCCTAGTGATTCCATTTGTTCAAGCTCAGTCTTGACTTTGCCCTTGATTGCGAACGGCACTTTTCGTGGTGGATGAACAACAGGACGCATTGGTTCATCAGTTCGAATTTGATATTCACCTTTCAAACATCGCAGACCTTCAAATAAGTCCGAATATTGATGCATTATGTCATTAGCTGATTGATTCTTTTCTGTTGACAAGATTCATTTCAGCACAAGTTTTACTTCCAAGAATTGTATTTGCTTTGCCTTTCACTATTTGAAATTGTACCGGATAGTACTTTCCTTTGTGAACTATTGTAAGAATGGCTTTACCGGCGGCTTGAAGCTTGTGTCTAGAAAACGAAATTAACTTTGTCTTAGACATTGTCATTGGTTTCTTAGATAGTGATTTGTAAATTTGTTCTGACATTACATTGCACTGTGCACCAGTATCGATTTGCTTAGTTTCTTGTTTTCACAGACCACAGTAACATTCCATTCATCTGTATTATCTTTCTGTGTTGATTTAACAGTACTGACATAAAATTCTTCCTCACTGTCACTTGATATTTTATCTACAGTATTCACAAGTGTATAACCTTTATTACGGCACATCTTTTTGAAGTGATTTTTCAGATGGCACTTGTGACAAGTCTTGCCATATGCAGGACAGTTCTTAGGTTCATGCTTTCTACCACATTTTCCACAGTTTCTAGATTGCTTAGTATTATCTTTATGAAAAAAGTTGTTCTTACCAGCAGCATTGGATTTTCCTCCTTTCCTGACAAAGTTAACTGTTGAATCTGATCCAGTCATTGACAAAAATTGGCTGCTTGATGTTTCCGCTGCTCTACATATATCAATTGCTTTTTGTAGATTAAAGTCAGATTCCCTCAAAAGTCTTCCTCTTACATTATCACTGACAATTCCGCAAACAATTCTATCACGGATTAGTGAGTCATGCAAGTTTTCAAATTCACAGGATTTAGCGAGAATCCTCAAATCAGTTACGAAAACGTCAACCTTTTCTGATTATCCCTGCTTTCTAGTGTTGAAAACATGTCTTTCGAACACAACATTCTTCTTAGGGCTACAGTAATTTTCAAATTTCTTAAGCACTTTGTCAACTTTTTTAATATCATCTTCCTAATCCACTGCTTCTGTTAAAAATCTCTATTGCATCAGGACCAGTCACATGTTAAAGTGTGTTTGTCTTTACTGCATCGGCTTTACCATCTAATCCAGTAGCGGACATGTTAATCTCAAATTGCTGTTTGAATTTTCGGAAATTGTCTTTTAAATTTCCATCTAGGGATAACGGACACGGTGGAGGTAAATTCTTTGCCATAATTATGCACTATTAACCTGACACCATATAATATTACTGCTGGTATATCCAAATAGACTCAACTTCTATAGTGGGTTCATAATAGTGTATTCTAAACTACATTATATACATGTTATACAATCAAGCTACAGCTATTTACTGACAGACTTCAGTGGTAAAACCACATTTAAGATATGTTATATAATTTAGAATGTGGGAAATCCAGTTATAAATATAAACAGTTACAGAGTACAGAGTCAATGAACTTATCATTACAGTCCGTGTACATCAAACGAGAGTGCTGACTCCAGATGCTTTCGCTGCAGAAGCGAATATGTCCGATATGGCTAGAAGACTGCCGAGACCAATTTTCTACGTTTTCAGAATTTTCAACTTTCATTGTGAATTCGTTGTTTGAGATTCTATAATTTTTCCATTTCATAGTCCACTTGTCTTTATTATACTCAATATTTTTGGCTTTTCTACGAGGTCTTTTGTCAATTTTGGAGATTAAACATTGACTAATGTCACTTAAAAATAATGACATTTTACAAATCATCTATTGTCCGTTTGATTTCTATAGACCCACTATAAAAAATTAACTAAAAATCCAAATTTAATTTTTTAATTTTTTTCTTTTCATACATCTATTGAATGCACTCATACGAACTCTGACTATTAGTTTAAGAATTTTTTCTCCCATAATTAAAAAGATGCCCATTAGGTGCCTATGTTAATTTAGTTTTCTATGCATGATTTTCACAGAGGGAGTTCATGTACAAGAATAAATGGCCCTTCCTGTGTAAACAAAAACATGTGCCATTCATGTAAATTTATAAGAATCATGTGATTTCAACATGTAACCAGAAACAATTGTATATTACTTTTTGGTATGGGATGTTAAAGCAGCACTAGAAACCGAACTCAAGGATGTAAATTGATAACTGCATTTCGGACCAATGCAATTTTAAAATTTTGGTTCGACTATATATTCCTATAGCTTGGTATCGGCATGGCATAAGCTGTTTGATTTCGAATACATGGAATCAATTAACTAAATACCGAAGTTACTGTGAATTTAAATTCTGCATATGAGCATTTCGACAACTTGTGTCTCTTCAGTGCAGATAAAATCTTAACGTTTGGAAGACCATAAACTCAAAGATGTTTAAAAACTGATAGAGAACAAATAACCAATATGATCTAAATGTGGAGCCAAAATCAGCTAAGGACAGAGCTTTGCATGAGGGAGATACTCCTTAGTTTTCAACAAAATTTACAAAATTTCATGCAATCAAAACTTGGATTTTGTATGCCTCGTACATTTCTGTGAGGTAGTAATAAATAGTGCATCAAACTCAACTCTATGTGTGGGGTAAAGGTGCAGATCTGAAACATATGTTTCGCCCCACCAACAAACCTTCATAAATGCCGGTAAATAGACTTGAACTTCTTTTGGATTGTCATCTTCACCAGTTGTAAAGTCTGCAGAAGGCACATCCAAATAGAGACCATGGCTCATGGAATTCCAATTCCAAAGTCATTTGTAATTTGCCTGGCAAGCAGAGCATCAAGACACCACCTGCACAGAGAACTGTTGAGAGCAAATGACAATTTTGAAGACTTGTGCGGATAAAATGATGAAAAAAAACATGGAAGATGCAATTGTCTTGGTAGGGTGTGATGCATATGGATGTGATATGTGGACACATGCTATCTGTGCAGGCATCACAATAAAAAAAAATCTTAAGAATGCAAGGACATTCTCCTTCCACTGCTCTGCACATCCCTAATGATGAGTTGGTAGATCTTTAAAACAAATCAATTTTACAATTCTGTAACAAATACCCAGTTAGTTCTTTATTCTTCTAGTAAAATCATCAAATTTCTTTCCTTTTTGTCTGTTAATGAAACAATTCAAGTTCTATAGAATACAACTCTATACTAGGATTGTTTATTTTTGATTGATTGATTGATTGAATATTGTTTAACGTCTACTCAGCAATATTTCAGCTATATCAAGACGAGAACAAGTTTGTTGATAAATAATCACTTTGGGGTATGGAAATGGCCATGGGACGGGAAATTCTGACTGCCACTGGAAAAGTAGGGTGAAATCGTCAAGGGCGGGGAATTTAGCCTTGTAGCCGATCACCTACGGACCACCCCAAAAAGAGCTTGCTACAAGGGTTCTTTAACGTGCAGGAAGCGTGACATTTCTTCCAACACGTGGACCTGAGTTTACATCCCATCCGAAAGATGGGTTGTGTATTTATTAATCCCGCACAACCACGGAATGGGTCCTATTTCTATATCCCGGGACCCTCGGGGTCAGCCTCCGTTTAGGAGGGGTCACACCCCGCAAGCCGGAGATACTGGGTCCTATTTCTATATCCCGGGGTTCCCTCGGGGTCCTCTGTTAGGATGGCTCATACTCCAAGCTCAGAGGATCCTGCGGGCCTATTCTTCAGCCGGGACCGCGCACGGCGGGTTTATTTTTGAAACTTTATTTTACGAAAATTAGTATTAAACCATGTAACTGTAAAGTTGTCTTTGTTTAACAGTGCCTAGAGCATGTAAATTAGATACTACATCCTGCACAGTAAGGAGGGCCCGGCATAGTTTTGCTAATGGACGAGAGCCTTTTTCAATCATAAGTCTAATCATCAACGATGTCGTCGGCAAGATAATGAAACATGGGTTCTTGGAATCGTCGATACGTCAACAACACCGGATATTACCTACATGCAGACTCTCGCTTAAGGATACAAAGCCAGACTACTACATCAAATAGAGAAAATAGTCAGACCTGGTTCCATCATAAATTAAATTCCGATGAATGGCGAGCGTTCAAACGGATTCAACAGCACATCGGAATACAATAAGAAACGGTCAACCAAACCGATCATTTCGAGGACCCAGAGACTGGAGTACATCCTTTCGTAAAATATTTAATACAGGAGTTTGTCTTTTATTGCAGTGTGGAGTTGGTAAAACAATTCCCCGTGGTAGAGATGTATGCTCTTTATTTTTCTTAGATATGGTGTACTTGTACATGAGATAATATCTCATGTGTACACTTTGTTCAATGACTATTATCTAAATTTATGTAAATTCTAAAACCCAAGGATAAACTCCCTCCATCGTAGTTTTGTCCTTAGCTATATTTGATATTACTGATTATTCGGATTTCGTTTGGTTTTATGCATTTTATATCTTTTTTGAAATTTGGATTTCCTTTGTTTGGGTTCTAGTGCTGCTGATGAGGAAAAAATTTCCGAATTGGCCATACAGCTCATTAAAATTAATGCAGTTGGAGTTGACATATGTGTTATTGTCTCATGTTCATTTACTCCATATCCTTTCGTAAAATATTCAAGAAATAGTATCCTAATGCACAAAGGCAAAATATTAGATCAAAGTACTGACAAGACTCAATGCAGAATCCTTGACCTTCGTAGCTAGACGAACTATTGTTGAGATAGATGGGGCGCGTCCACAGAAGATGCATTTAAGAACTTGTGTGAATGTATTACAGAGCAATACGCATTTGCATAAAGCAAGACGGATGCCAGTAAATGACAACACAGCAGTCCTTTTCAAGGTTACATAAACTTCCGAAAGTATATATCAAATCACTTTAAGAAAAATACCTCAAATTATATGAACACTTTTAAGGTGCTGTTATTTATAGATAATTCGATTAATTCCCTAGATTCCGATCTTTTCCCTTAATCTTATGTAGTAAAATCATATAGAAGTGTTGATTTTCTTCTATAATTATGTATTGAAATTGTATATTGAAACAATACTCTAATACTTAATTTACTTGTTGAAAAAAAAGATCATGTATTTGACAATACTTATACACAATATTCGTACCGTTTTTTTTCCCAGTATTGTTGGATCACAATTCAAGTGATCCATGTTTTTATTTAATCTACAACAAAGAGACATTTGTAGTCAAGATGACTATATGGAGAGTTAGTTACGATGTGTTATTAACCCTAGGTAAATACATCCTCTTCATTATTTACGTCAGGTAAATTATTTTTGACATTAAGTTTCTACTTCATGCTTTATATACACCTTAAAGTTACATACTTATTTATTATAATGTTACGAGAAATCTAGAATGTATCAATAAATGCAAATATCCCAGACCTTTCTTTTCCAATCGAGTAATAGAATTGTTCAATATTTCGACAAAGGCCTCGTTGAAATAAAGGAAAGCTCTATCATAAGTATAGTAAAGCTTTATCATTAGTAAACGCATATCCATGGTAAAACTTATTCCTAAAAACAACACTTCAGAGACAGACCTTTCCCGTTAAATTAATGCTTTATGTCTATTTTAAACATTCAATTTATTACTATCACGTTTAACATTTACAAATTATTTGATCGAGTTCAAGATTCTTTCAATAGATCCGTGTATGACTTGTATACAAGTGTTATATCAACTCACTTTTAATATGTTTTTTTCGCCACTTAAAATGAGTCTAGACTCGAAAATTTTGATTCAATTTTATCTTTTCAAGTGTTGAATTTTATCAGTGGTATCCCTTTTAAATTATCTTTTCCAATTATCTAACAACACATATCAATAGAATTATTCCAACTCAAATGAATAGGGATCGCGATTTATTACGAATAACTAATTATTAACATCCTATTTTGCGCTTTATTTTACGTTAAAAGGTAAGTTGAATTTTTTGCATGTCGAAGCTCATGACGGTAGTTTCGCGATCCTTGGTTGTGAAGCCGATCAGTCGACATGGGCACGTGTACCAGAACCGAAGACTACCGGAAGACTACGTCGATCCGACGTCTGAAATTAGTGAACTTGATCAATATATCTTCATTCTTTCAGAATCATCTTTTCAGTTTTTCTCACTTTTTACTGCGATATCAGTTGTAAATACCCATAAATCAAAATTTAGATTAGGTTTTGTTTTTGCCAAATTCAGATAGAAAAGGGGCCGTTCAGGGATTCTGTCTCCCCAACCATACCCACACCAACCCCCTTTACCGTGTCATCTATAAAGTCTCGTCATTTACATACATATCAGCGGAGTAATTGTTTTTTTTTTTTTTTTTAATCTGGAATTTGTTTCCCTAGAATGAGCGTGTGGAATCTAAGGTCACTTCTAAATTTGAAGTGTACGTGTGTAATACGTTACGGTATCCCGTGCACAACATTTACTGTTGCTTCATTGAGCAGCGTGTCGCACACACACAAGTTGAGAACAATTTAAGGTGAAAATATAAGTATTCAATAGTCCATTTTATAAACATAGTATTCAAGGAAATTATGTCTGAAAAAACTAACTACTCTGAGGTCCATAGTGGTAGCCCCCTGGTCCCTGCGTTCAGTGTAAGGAGCCTTATTCAAAGTCGTCTCGTTATGTTTATTTAAATAAAAAATGCTCCGAGGGAAAAGGTTGTATATCCGTATGTGTAAGGAAAATATAATTATGCAGATGATGATTGCATTTGTAGGAAATACTATATGAGACTTACCAGTGCTATGAAACACGATAATGGAGAGGAGCCACCAACTGAAAAAAGCAAGCGTGGGTATGTAGACGTTGCATATCCATCGGGTAGTACTGTTGAAACAGGGACGGATGTCTTATGTTTCATTTGAACTTGACCAAGTTGATTTCGTAGATATTTGAATGTCAGAATGAAACGAATACAAGTCATCGTACATGTTATTAACAAATATGCGACAAATTGGCAGATCACAATACTACAATTGATGTGCACATGTATAACATTTGTTTACAGTTAGAAACAGAAAGTCTGGACACATATAAATTTATAAGTAAATCTATGTAGGCAACATTATCAGAAGTATAAAAATTATAAATCTTTACAGTCATGTTACATATGTGATAAGACAACCTCAAATAAAAGATCCGTTATCATACCGTCTGAAAAAAAAGATTTCTTCAGTGCGTATTTCAATCATGAATTGAAGGCGGAAAAAGATGCCTCAGAAGGCAGAAACATTTTATGTCTTAAGTTTAATAAAAATTTAAACACAATTAAAAGATCTGACGACTCCTTAAATGAGCTTTCTAAATCTGATGACTACTTAACTAAATGTTTGTCACAGTTTGACCTGGTTGACTGCCAAAATGTTGTTCCAGAAATTCTTGACCGTTACTGTTTCTATCCTATTTTAGAATTTGTAGTTGGCGAGTTCTTATGTAGCAAAGCATTGTGACCGTATTCGTATAAAAAATTGGAAGATTTAGTTGACAAAACTGCAAATCAGTCAGTCTATTTCCCTTTATTTGAAACTGAAATGAATAAAATCAAACATGACTCAAATTGGCTGTTTAGGATGTTAAGATGTAGTTTGGGTCCTTCACTTATACACTATGTGCCAAGTCAAAGGAGAATGGGAAGAAAGTTGTATAGAAATGGTTTACAGCCTAGACACAGACACTTTGTTTATGGGCCTACCACAAATTAAGAATACATCATTCCTGTAAAGTTTGGTTGTATGTGCTTCAACAGTTTCAGTTAAGATGAAAATCTGATTTTCTCGTAGGGTCCAATGTTAAACTATGTTCCGTGCTGGCGGACATGTTTGTTATCTTATCAGAACGAAATTAGATATCTTTGTAAAGAACCTTTAGTACATCATTCCTGTCACGTTTGGTTGAATGTGCTTCGTCATGTCAGAAGATGAAAATGGGATTTTCCCAAAGGGCCTTATGTTACATTATGTTCCGTGCTTGCGGCCAATGTTTTTTTTTTGGATCGGAATAAAATAAACAATATTTGTAAATGACCTTCACTACATAATTCCTGTATGTTTGGTTGAATTTGCTTCAGGGGGTTAGAGTAGAAGAGGAAAATGTGATTTCCCGTAGGGTACAATATTAAACTATATTCAGTGCCGGTGGCCATGTTGTAATTGAATGGGAATGAAATGAGTAATCCTTGTAACGGACCTTTAGTACATCATCTCTATAAAGTTTGGTTGAATTTGCATTAGTTGGTTTAGAGGAGAAGATGAAAATGTGAAAAGATAGCAGCCGACGGACGCAAAATTATGACGATAGCCCATACTGACCCTTTGAAAATTTGCAAATTCGCTAACGATATCGTTTTGTAAATAAATTTTGCAATAATCAACGTAAGTGTTAACGGTACAGAAATTGAAATGAATTTAAAAAAATAACCCATTTAGTTGGTATGTGACATTTTGTAAATACTGATGTGAAACTATCTATGATGTTATTGAAAGAACTGTCGTTGTCTATGCATGACCTTACCCATAAGTACATGTATATAATATTTACATCCACGTGTTTAGATGTAAAGCAATTGCAGGTTCTCATATTAGAATGACCACGAATGAATGGCACCGCTGTATAAAACAATTAAGCCAAAAACAATTTTAGATTGTGAAAAAATCAAGTGTGTGACAAATGTAGGTCTCCATTGAAAAACATATAAGAAGTACAACAAATGGAATTTTAAAAATCCATAAAAGTCATAATTGCTGAAAAGTTGTGTGACAATGACCCAGAAACGTTCATCTCTCATGTATGTTAACTATTTAATTAGTATCAGTTTACCCTGTCTATTATACTGTTATATATAAATGAGGGGAAACCATTTGGTTCTTGGGTGGGGGGGTAGAGCTAGCTAGGATCTGGCACTTCTAATTTTTCTAATTTTGTAAATTAAAATTAAGAAATAATTCATGGGCGCCGGTGGTTTGTTGGAGATTTACATATGGGTGGCCATTATTTTCGTTAATATTTTACCCAGAGCGTAGCCCATATGTAAATAGACTACAAACCACCGGCGAACATGAATTATTTCGATTCTAATATGACATTTAATTATCTTCGCGGACCTATAGTGTGCACGGTAAGGACAGCCATTGCATACGATTTACTGACGTTTTTGTGCACAAAACATATGACGTCGTCTGTTTCAGCGTAAAAACTGTTGTGAAGTCGCTCATATGTTATTGGAGATTTTCATATGGCTGGTCGTCATGGTTTCCATTGTTCCCATATTAGAATTCATATTATGGCCCGAAAAATTTGTTTTTTTAAGTTGGTATTATGTTGTCAAGAGAGAATGTGTGTGTGAAAGAATTATATAAAATATATTATAATAATACATATGTGTATTTGATAAATTGTCTTGTTTTTTAATATTGTGATGTCTTTAAAAATCCCCCCCCCAAAAAAAAACAATTATTATACTGTAATTGAAGAGCACCAGTAATGGGATTACAATCTTGGTTAACTTTGAAATTTGAAAAAAAGCAATGACCCGACGAGATTTATTTTTTTCGCCCACCTAACGATGATCATGTTCATATGCTGTTGTATTTTTTCAACATTTATACATGTATTGCCTCCACAGGGGTTCAGGGATTACATTGATAACACATCGTTCTATTTAATAAAATGCAATGAATAGGCCCGCAGCATCCTCTGAGCTTGGAGTATGAGTCTTCC
>MJUU01039308.1:0-12056 GCA_002080025.1 Modiolus philippinarum
GAAATACAATGATAACGATAACTTCCGAAAACATCCGAAAGATCACGCGCGAGTCGTTCCGACTAGTGAACATACCCGACTTCCGGTCTACAACAGGGGCTACACCCACTTCCGGTCGCGCATGCGCTATGGACTAGGTCAACCGTGACCCCTGCGGGGTCTTGCACTCTTCCAACACGCCATTTCCAATCAATATGGCTACTTACAGTAGATACACGCCCACTTCCGGTTGCGCATGTGCGCTCCAATAAAGTCACACAACACCCCTGCGGGCTCTTGCACTCTTTCAACGCGTCATTTCCGGTCAATATGGCTACTTACAGTAGTTACACACCTACTTCCGGTTGCGCATGCGCATCATAAACACGTCTACATCCGGTCACGTGACTTCCGCTTCCGGTCACGTGACTTCCGTCACGTCATTTCCGCTCTACGTCACATCTGGTGACGTCACTTCCGGCTCCACCACGCTCCACCACCACAAATCCGACTTTGTAACCACCTATATACTACTAAGGGGTCAAAGGGGCCAAAATAGCAATTTTTCGAAATATGTGAAATTTTTATTTTTCATCTGATTTCGATTGGATTTTCTTCTTTGGATTCCTCTTGATATAAGCTTTCTGTATATTGTTGACATACCTCTTACCATTATCGATATACAAAAGGTATTATAAGAGCTAATTTTCAATTCCTTAGTTTGTGTGTAGCAAATTACAGGGTCAACTTCTTTATTGTGTTCATTTAATTACTGTATCAAGCTCTTTACTGTGCCCTCATTCATTTTGAATTACACTTGTTCAAATTTCAGTGTTCAACATGCTGCGGTCGTATCATGCTGCGCTCGGCGTAGCCCTTTATTTTAAGTTGAACAGAGAATTTTTTGTGTTGCAACATTTACCTTTATCCTAGATTTGGAAGAGGTAACACGGGTAATTGTGCAATAGCAAAATACCGAAGTTACTGTGAATTTTGTTTCTGCATATACGCATTTCGACAACCATTTCAAACAGTGAGATTTAGATAATTCGGTAATTTAAGTCATAATACCCGTTTTGGACTCCGCAGGTATCACTGTGTATCACAATGACCCAAAATAGGGAACATATACTGACATCTTGGAATGCCTCCGTGCAAAAAGCCTAAATTAGTGAGTTAAATCGGATTTTAATACTTTTTATAATTAAAAAGAAATTGTGCTTATGTATACAGATAAGCAATATACATGTACAGCTTTAATAATTCAATCTAAAAGCCCTGTCACACTATAACTTTCTAACCAGCGTGTGTCGACGTTCGCGATTTTTTGTAAGAACGTTGGTGCACGTTGAAAAAATTGAATAGATTTTCTCGTTGGACGCATTCATAACGTCGGCACATGTTAAAGCTGTTATAGTTTGACAGGGGCAGTAGCGGTACACTGTTCAGTATAAGTATGCATTGCCTCATTCCGCCCTATATTGAATTTCTTTCTTTTATATTTTTATAAATGATAAATTAATAACTTTGTCATATTAATGTATGTTTTTTTTTCAATTTTCATAATTTAAATAGAATATTTCATTTATAAGACAATTTGCAAGGAAATAAATCTTTAAAATCTTGTAAGTTTAAGTGATATTTCGCCTATTAATATTTTTACATATCAATTAGCGTTTCAATTAATGTCTTAATTCTTATAAAAACACCAAATATTGGATAAAAATCAATTGAAATATTTTTGTTGGCATTGAAGGAATATGTAAAATTTAAAAAGTAGGCATTCGAGCCGACTCGTTTATCACTCTGTTGTAAATCAGGATTCTAGGATACTGGAATGGTTGATGCTTTAAACAAACAAATGTTTATCCAAATACATACCGTAATAAACAAGGCATGGCGATGACAATTGTAACATTTTGAAAATAATCAACAGTTGCAATAGCCAAAATATTGAGCGTCTGCTCATTTCAATTCCCTAGCTTTTAAATGCCTCGGTGACCCGTTGAATGACACAGTTAATAGTTCCTAGGGGTAACGAGCTCGGCCAGGGAAACTGGCATGTGAAGCCAAACAGGAGATGTCCCGGCAAGAATTTACGTAGTCTGAATTTTTGGAATTCTTTAAAAACTATAAATAATACTAACAGCAACCTGAACTAAATAACAGAAAACATAAACAAATAAACAAAGTGACCAGCGTCACAATATAAATTTCTTTTAAACAAACATTATTTCCTGTAAATTAGTCGATTTAGTTGTATAAGTTCTAAAATGATAACAATGACGATTAGCCATGTGTAAATACATGATAACTTATTGAGAGACGCCACAACGCTGAACTACAAAACGTCATACTAAAGTTTGTGCACAATTACGTCAGTAAAATTTTTTTATGGCTGTCGTTACATTTTATTGTACACGACTGGTCCGCACCGATGACTAAATGTCGTATTAGAATAGAAATAATTCATCGATTTTCATATGGGTCCATTATTCTCCGGTTTATTTCATCATTCGCTCCGCTTAGCTATATGTACGTTATGGGTAAATATTAAGGCAAATAATGGGTACCAGTATGTAATCTCAAAAAGATCTCCGGCTGTAATGAATTATTTTAAACCACTGGCTGTAACTTCGAAATATTGCTTACAGGCTGCCACAAAGCGAAAGCATCTATCTTGACATCGACAGTAAAAAGCACAAACCATACAAAATTGTGCAACGAGTTTCAGTTTAGGCACTTGATGATTCGACTTGTAACAGTTGAAATACAGTAATTTGTGAATGGGCTTTTGCATTTATATATAATATTAGAAAAGATAATTATTTTTTCCATTAAGTTCCCATTAATAGTAAAAATATTGCTTCCGATTACAATCATGTTTTGCCAAGCTTGTTCCATGTTATTTTTTCAACAGTGAGCTTAAAGCACAATGAAAAAAGGCTATTTACTGAATATACGTACATCGTCGGTATACGGACATGTCTGTATAGAGGTACAGTTACTGACGTCATCAACTTGGTGACAAGAATAACACTGCAATGCTTGAATATGAAATAAAAAAATATTAATCTCTGAACGTGTACATCACTTTTTGTTTTTATTATATTATTAATACCATGATCTTATTTTTTATGGAAGCCTTTTTTTTAACATTATCTTATTTCCACGGTCCCGACATGGTTGCATTCGTGAATAGAGCTGTTCACAGGAAGTGTCCCTAGTTTGTGGTTAGGGCAAAGCTGGGTAGTCAACTCAGGATATAGTCGAAAAGCATTATGCATACACCGTGTTTTGCGAAATGCAACGCTTTTTGCAGTATAAAGACTCCTTCTGTATATCTTGAACGATAGAAAAAAATCTCAGTGGGGTCGTATAGAAGGAAAAATTTCCTTCCATTCTCCTTGTCAAGTGGCAATCAAAACCCGTTGCCCCAATTTTCCCACCACCTTGTCCCTTTTTTGTAAAATGTTTGAACTGCTTAATCAACACCAAAAACATTTTTTTATTTATTTGCCGTTATTTCGCTCAGCTTGAATTTTTTTCTTTTCTCGTTTTTTTTTGTTTTTGTTTTTGTTTTTGTTTTTGTTTTTTTGTTTAGGAATATTTTGTGTCATTTCACAAATGAATGTTTTCATAATTTCTTAAAGTCTCCGTTAATTTAGGTACAAAACAATATTAATGGTACGCACATATGACAGCTTTTGGCTTTCCATACTAAATAACATGCTTACCACACAGTTCACATGACCGTTTGCAAACACTGGCGATACACTGATTGCTACACAGATCTGGTCTGCTTGCATGTATTACGTGGCATAGTTGTGAGTCGATGTCAGTGCAGTCGTTTACAACTTGACTTCTTGCTTTAATCGCAATAAGCAAGCAAACTGGAAAAACAAATTGTGTGTTTAATCAAGAACATGGTTAGACCTAACAATAAAACGTAAATGTAAATGCCCTTCTTCACTCTATCCCAATATGTAATTTCTCACCTGTCAGCATGAGGATCCAGTATTCAATCAAAGATCAAATTGTGCCTGACGAACGTTTTGTTTTCGATTAAACAAGAAATACTTCAGAAAACGTTTTAGATCTATAGGAGACCTCTCAACATATTTTAAGATGGTATGCAATGTTTAACTTCTGTCTATAAAAACAAATTCTTTAAAATCCCTTTTTACTGGGGACCGCCAAAAGGCTATTTCGGCCATGTTTGGCTCCATTTGACCCAGTATTTGTAGAGGAAATTACATTGAAATGGTCCAATGTTAAGGTATGATTTCCACTGAGAGACTTATTCTGAAAAAAGCTTAGTTTTGTTTTAAATGTCCCAAAAGTTTCATGGAAGTTAACGCTATAGTATAGTGAGCTAAAACCAACAGTGAATCAAGACATCAACGACAACATCTTCAAAAAAAGTTAACAATGGGACTGCTATTGCACGTTTATTTGTTTATAGTTCGTATTTGATGTGTTCACAACGACTACACACAAACACACTCAAACAAACACAAAAAAAGTAAAAAAAAAAATAAATAAAAAAAAAATAAATAAAAATAAATAAATAAAATAAAAAACCTGGCGACGATATTTTTTGTATTTACGGGGCAGACACAATTCATGTATTAAAATATAGCTTAAAGTTTATTCTTGAACGGCAACTACGAAATAATTCATTTTTATACTATATTTTTATTCATTCAAATGATTTCCCCGTTCAATAGGTCTAAAAGGCGGTTGTATGTACCATCGTGTTCAGATTGGTTGGTGATGTTATTTTTTATTCATTGCCGATCCACTCACAGTGATCTTTGTACATCAGTCTGGTGAAATCAATTTCGTTGTTAAAAGTAGAGAGATGATGTTTGGAGAATACATCTTAATGAATCAGTATACAGATTTTGAAAAAAGTATATTTAATTCATCCAAAATGATTGACATTCACCATAGTCCATTTTAACAGCAAATTTACACTTTTACAGCAAAGTTTAATTTCAAACTGCGAACGTTAACATTAGTTTTATACTGTAATGAAATACTTGATATTAAAAAAAGACAAATCTTTTAATCAGAAAAAAAACAAAAACAAAACATTTTTTAAGTGTGCAACCATAGTAAACGATCCAAGCAGACCTCTTTTGTTTCGTTTAATGAAGAGCTCTATTTCGTTTTAATACAAATCACTAATCGGTCTGTTCTTGCAATATGCGACCTGACCGTGATACCTATTTATGGAATCATGCTTTTCTGTTCATTGATTTTGCTTTGATTGTTAGTGTGGTTTTCGTCCGATTTCAAAGGAAACCCCGAGAAACATAAGTTTATGTTAGTATAAAGATACAAATGTATATGTCATATAAGTAAGGATATATAATGAACTTACCAATTATTGATAAGAACACTGTCATTTGAATTGCTGGTATTTGATAAATTGTGTCTTGTTAAGATAATACATGTATCATTAGAGATAAGGTCATCCATAAACTAGACAAAACCGTTTAAGTTATCAGACATTGTTTTCATCTGAATGACGTGCAAATTTTTCCAATTCCATTTTTTTTTTGTAAGAAATACCCATAATCCCGTCCAACTCCTCCCAAAAAATATTCATTTATTAATGTCTTTATTAATAAACAGCGACACATTAATTTTTTGCAATTATTTCAGTTTAAATGTTCAAGGTATAGCACCCCGTATCCACATCCTGCAGAGCTCAGATTTTTAAACTGATATTTGAAGGAGCATAGCTGTTTGCGGCAGCCAACTCTCTAATCAAAGTCAAACTTTATTTTTTTTTTCATTCCGTCTTTCCGAGATATACAAAGATAGGATATCTTATGCCGAATATTGGATGAAAATTGCCCAAGCTCATCGTATGAAATGTGGTTTTAGTTTGAGAATCTGGCTGAAGAAAAAATGGTGATACACCTAAACAAGATGGATGTTTATACTCACTGTCACTGAACTTTTGATAACATGCTGATGTTTTCTTGACAGAGCGCGTTTGCTCACAAATAGGTTACTTAAGAAAGGGTATGTTATGGATAACTTGGTCATCACTCTAGAAGTTTAATAGTCGACATCACGACCTTGTGGACCGCTATGGGATATCTGTTTCCAAGATGACAACAGATCTTTCCCTTTAAAAGATTGTTAAGATTGTTGTTTTTCTCTACCAGATTTCTCTTAACATTTTGATTTGATAAGTTTGACACGGCGCGTGTCTTATAAGAAGTATGAGATGCTTACTCTACCGGTGCACCTGATCTCCTCCATTTTTTTGTAGGGCGTGTTGTTCATCTTTGAATCTGTGTGTGTCTTCATTGTTCTTTTCTATGCCGTACTCATATTATGTATTTGGTTCTTTGCTTTTCCGATGTTGCCATTGTCCTTTGATTATTTGTTTTAGACTGACGGCTCGGCCCTCACTTACTGTTAAATCGTGTTTGTGAATGCATAATTAAATCCAGAGGCTCCCAGGAGCCTGTATCGCTCACCTGGCTTTCATTGCAAAAATCAAGCTAACATGATTGTAAGTTATAAAGATGAACTTCAGTCTCACCAGCTTTGGTAGCTAAAACACCATCAGTACCTTGAACTATATTTAAAGGTTGATCATGTTTTACTATATGTCTTTGTTGGGCCTTTTTGACAAAAAACGTTCTAAGGACCACTTTTTGCACCAGTTTTGAAGTGGAGACATCATTTTGTAATTGGCGGGCAACAACAATTTTTTAACACAATATTTTTAAGTTACGACATCAAAATTTATTTGGAAACCAAATTTCATTGAAATCAGACAATGTTGGATTTTTCCGCCTTTTTGGCAGCCATTTGAAAATGGTAGTCAACTAACAATTTTCAACACCTGTTTTGAAGTAGCGACATCAGTATCTATTTGGTAACCAAATTTCATTGAAATTAGACAATGTTGAATTTTCCCGCCTTTTTGGGAACCATTTTGATAATGGCGGTTAACGAAAAATTTTCAACACCGGTTTTGAAGTCGCAACATCAATATCTATTTGGACCAAATTTTCTTGAAGTCGGACAATGATGAATTTTCCCACCTTTTTTGGCGGGCATTTTAAAAATGGCAGTCAATGAACAATTTTTAACACCAGTTTTGAAGTTGCAACATCAATACCTATTTGGAAACCAAATGCCATTGAAATCAGACAATGTAGCATTTTCCCGCCCTTTTTGGGGACATTTTGAAAATGGTAATCAACGAACAATTTTTAACAAGGGCTTTGAAGTTGCGACATCAATACTTATTTTTAAATATAATTTCATTTAAATCGGACAATGTTTAATAATCCCGCCTTTTTGGTGGCCATTCTAAAAATGACGGTCAATGAACAATTTTCAGCACCGGTTTTGAAGTCGCAACATCAATATCTATTTGGAAACCAATTAAATTTCATTGGAATCTAACAATGTTGAAATTTCCTGCTTTTTTTTTTGGCGGTCATTTTAAAAATGGTCAACGAACTATTTTCAACACCAGTTTTGAAGTCGCAACATCAATATCCATTTGGAAACCAATTAAATTTCATTGAAATCGGACAATGTTGAATTCTCCCGCCTTTTTTGCCGGCCGTTTTGAAAATGGCTGTCAACGAACTGCTTTCAACACCAATTTTGAAGTCGCAACATCAATATCTATTTGGAAAGCAATTAGATTTCATTGAAATCGGACAATGTTGAATTTTCCCGCCTATTTGGCGGCAATTTGGAAAATGTCTGTCAGCGAACAATTTTCAACACCAGTTTTGAAGTCGCCACAGCATGGCAAACGGTTTATCATTTTACATTCAATCTTCATCTTCCATGGTTTTGGAAATAAAAGAAGAAAAAAATGAAAATGCAAAAAATTCGGCGAAAAAAGTGCAATTACTCCTACAAGGGTTTTTGGATTTTCAAAATTTCGGGGTGGGTAGATTTGATATGCTGAACATTTTTGTTATTACACTTGACATCTATCTGTTACAGTTTTTGAAATAAAAATTAAAAAAAATCAAAAAATTTGAAGTTTTAAGGAAAAGGGGCTATAACTCTGAGATGGGTCTTCAGATTTTCTTCAAAATTGCAGGGTGGGTAGACCATGCCATGATGATCATTTACTTTGGTCACATTTTTGCTATCTATAACGGTTCTAGAGTTATTTGCAAAAAAAAAAACGGCAATTTAACCCTATGTTCTTATTTTAGCAACAGCAGCCATGATGTTTGATCTACGGACTAACCGAACACAATTTTGAAACTGCATACCCTGGTGATGCCTCAGGCCAAGTTTGATAAATTGGCTCGGCAGTTTCAGAGGAGAAGATTTTTGAAATTGTTGACGGACGGACGACGGACGCGAAGTGATGGCAAAAGCTCACCGAGCCTTATAGGCCACGTAAGCTTAAAAAGGGAGAACGTATACTTTTTTCGTAGATCCAGAGTTTATTATTGGATTGACAAACCCCGACTGTGACTTTCATTGGCAGTGTGACAGGAGCCACGCGTGGAGCATATCAGGCTTACCCTCTTGAGCACTAGTTTTTGTAGCGGTTGACAATGCTAGCGATTCAGTTTTGTGGCGTTCTTGTTCATTTTTGTTTATTTCTTTTGTCTTTGTCATGCTGTCTCAATTCGTGTTGGACATTTTGGATATGAATTGCCTAGATTTTGGATTTCGGATTTTGGAATTCCCTTTTTCATCATTTTTTCTTCAGTATTCTTTTGTCCATGTATTCTTGGTAGTATAAAGCACGATTTCACCAAAATATCTGGAATCCATAAAAAAAACTACCACATGTACTAAACATGGCAATCTCAAAATAAGATTTATAGATACTTCCACATTGGCTTATCTTGACCTTCATCTGGAATTAAACCTTAGAGGTCGACTACAAGTTAGGTTGTATGTAAATCGCAAAGAATTCACTTTTCGAAATGTCAACTTTCCTTTTCTTTGCAACAACATTGTTATGCCACCAACATATGAAGTTAAAATCCTCCAACTCAATCGCTTCTCAAGGGCATTTCTTCCTTGATATGCTACTTAAACAATGATAAATTACACACAACTTTAACTTATCACTGAACTTGGTGGACGCAATTGTTTACTATGGGATATATGTTTATCAGATGACAACAAAGTTTCCTTTAACAGACCAAAGTTGTTTTATCTCTACTGGATTCAACTTCATTACCTGAATTGACATATACAACATTGTGGGTTACTTATAAGAAATGGGAGATGCTTCGGTACTGGTGCACCTGATCTTGACCATGTTTTTTATTTGAGCCATATTGTTCATTTCAATATGCGTCTCAATTTTCTTGTTTTTCTTTGCCGTACTTAAGTGATGCCTATTTTTTCTCTTGTTTACACTTTTACTGGGTATGATTTTTTAAAATATATAGATTTTCAATTTCTGTATAATTAACGTTTTTTTGCAAAGAATACAATACTTGGTAACTTCGACACTTTTTTAAACCTTAAATTTTTCTGCAAAGCCCTCCATAACCATTCATTGTTTATTAGAAACAAAACTTTTATGACAGTACCAAGATCTCAGAATTATCGAAGCGAACGGCTTGAAAAAGACCTAGGTTTGTGGTTCAAAATTTACACAAACGTTTGTGACTTTTTAATGTCTTTTGTGATATAATAAACTAAAGACGAATGAAGTTTAACTTCTATTATACATGATCATATAGGTATATTAATAAACAATAGGCTGATAAACGTAGATCTTTAACTTCCTCTTCGTGTTTTTGTTTTTGTGTTAAATGAATTATTTCTACAATAAACTTTGAAGGGTAAGTTAATCTGACGTATTTTTCTCCTGGTTCATTTTGCTAAATCCGTTTTGTCTTTGTAGTTTAGATCTCTTATTTTTCTTTCTGTTTTTTGACATTTTGCAGTAAGTTCGTTGTAATTTAAATGGTAATCTATTTCATTTTAATTTCTAATTTATTATTCGCTTTATTTTGTTTTTGTTGGGAGGGGTGATCTACTTAACTTTTGGTGAAAACAAATATCTACATTTTTTTTATTGAAAATTCACTTTGATAATGGTGATATGTGAATAGCGTAAAAGTAGAGAAGAGAGAATATAATAAAAAAGAAAACTATACGGACTTTAATAAATAAATAAACTCGCATTTACTCTAAATTTAGTTTTGCAAATTGACATTTCTTCAGTGCAAATCAAATTAAAACAACTGATAGACCAGAATCCGAAAGCTATATTAGAATGACTGAGAAATATATATAAATAAAAACAAAAGCACGCAACATGTAAGGGAAATACTCCTTATTTAATTTTATAAAAGTTTGATATTTCATGTTTTGAAATGAAACAGTTTTCGGACCAGCAGTACAGCATTGGACTGCTGGTTGATTAAACTTGTGTCAATGATCACTCATTGATGTTCACACATGAGTCTAAATTGTATAATATAACGTTGAACACTTACAATAGCAGAAAATTAGAATCACATACCACATACCACAAAAAGCTTCAGTTCAATTACACAAACAAAAGACAAACGTTAACAACGATAGGAACCCGGGATAACCGGAATAGTAACCGGCACTAGCAAGAGCTAGCGGTAGGGTCAAAGCGATTTATGGGTATCCAAACATTACATTTCTCCGTCCCTTTTCACTACAGTATAATAGACAAACAAATGGATAGTCATATTTGTCCTATGCTAGCAGTCTTAAATGATGCCAAGTATTTTGAATAAATTCAATAATTGTATATAATACAGGAGTTAATCAGAAGATAGTATAGATAGAAAAACTGAAAAAAAAAATCACATAATAAAATTTCAAGGATTATTTGTTTAATCTGGTATTTATATTTGCTGTTATGAAAATCGAAAAAAAGAAGGGGACGACCGTTAGGGGGAGGGTCTATCTTGATGCCACTGCAAATTATTCTAATCACACTTGTCATGAAAATAAATAATACAAATTTGTCTTGAATAGAAGATTTTTGGGGGAAATTACAAATAAATATTTGATGTAACATTTTGTGAAAATAAATAATTTTTTCGAGATGAACATAAAACATGTAAAAATAAATGTGTTTTTTTCAGTCAAAACCGCCAAAGTACTCCCCTGCAAATCAAATCCCCGAAGCATTTTGTCTTTTTTTGCTGTATGATAAACTAAAGAGATAAAGGAAGTTTAACTCCTATCATACGTTATCATATATTCATCTGTTTAGGTATATTAACAAACAATTGGCTAATAAAAGTAGATCTTTAACTTCCTCTTTGTGTTTTGTTTTTGTATTTAACGAGATTTTTTCTACAATAAACTCTAAAGGATAATTTAATCTGACGTATTTTTCTCCGTGTTTGTTTTACAAAATCCGTTTCATTTGGCGGTTTTTATTTTGCTTTCTTTTTTGACATTTTGCAGTTAGTTCTTTGTCCATGTAATATTTTTAGTGGTCATGTATTTAATTTTTTTTGCTAATTTGTTATTTTCTTTATTTTGCTTATTAAGTTTGTTTTTTTTTTGTAAAAAAATGTGATCTACTTTACTTTTCTTTGAAAACAAATACCTACATTTTTTTATTAAATATACACGTTTATAAGCTTATCTTCATAATGATAATATGTTAATAGCGTAAAAAGGAAAGAAGAGAGAAGAGAAATGAAAATTAAAACTATATGGATTATGATAAATTTAGATTTTGCAAACGGACATTAAAAAACTGTTGATTCTTCTGCGCAAATCAAATCAAAACAATTGATAGACCAGAAACCGAAAGGGTAAATTAAAATAACTGAGATTTATATTAAAAAAATCAAAACAAAAGCACGCAACGTGTTAGGGAAATACTCCTTAGTTAAGGCTAATTTTATAAAAGTCAGATATCTCGTGCTTTGAAATAAAAACGGGTTTCGGACCAGTAGTAAGGAATTGGACTGCTGGCTGATTAAACTTGTGTCAATAACCACTCATAGATGTTCACACATGATTCTCACTTTTGAGACAAACCAGTTCCTATTTTTAGCGGTGTGGGATTTCCTTGTATTGTACCCCCCCCCCCCCCC
>MJUU01039308.1:12066-38550 GCA_002080025.1 Modiolus philippinarum
CCGGTACAAGACAGAATTTACCAAGCAACGTATTCTGACGTCATTGACGTCGCTTAGGAATGACGGATGACAAGATCGGCATGGTGGTAAATAAATCGTAGTTTGTGATTACAAAAGTGAGAAAATAAATCAAACACCGTTGAAAATGCAAGATTCAGAAATCTCAGACACCCTCGGGTAAGATTTCAATGGTTCTCTGACTCGGCAAGCCTCGTCAGAGAAATATTGAAATCTTACCCTTAGGTGTCTGAGATTTCTTGATCTTGCCTTTTCACCGGTGTTAGATTCATATAGTCTTAATTGTATAATTATAAAAACTAAGATAATAGGAAACACTTACAATGGCAGAAAATTAGAATCACTTGCCACGTTCCACTAAAAAGATTCAATTGAATAACACAAACAAAAGACAAACGTTAACAACGATAGGAACCCGAGGTAACCGGAATAGTAACCGGCACTCGCAAGAGCTAGCGGTAGGGTAAAAGCGGTTAATGGGTATCCAAACATCACCTTTCTCCATCCCTTTTCACTATAGTATAATAGACATACAAATGGAAAGTCATATTTGTCCTATGCTAGCAGGCTTTAAAGATGCCAAGTATTTTTACATATATTCAATACATTTGTTGTAATTTTTATCATAATGGCTTTAATGAGAAGATAATATAGATAGAAAAACTAAAAAAAAATCACATAATAAAATTTCAAGGTTTATTTTTTAAATATGGTATATTTTGCTGTTATGAAAAAAAAAAAAGAATAAGAGGACGACCGTTAGGCGGAGGGGGCTATCTTGGTGCCACTGAAGATAAATATTCTAATCTTACTTGTCATGAAAATAGATAATTAAAAATTGTATTGAATAGAAGTTTTTTTTTTGAAATTACAAATAATTTGATGTAACATTTTTTTAAAATGAATAATTTTTTTTCGAGATGAACATGAAAATAAAAATTTTTGCAGGCAAATTCACGAAAGCCCTCCCATGTAAATCAAATCCCCGAAGAATGTTAAAAAATATATATCTTGTTTAAGAACAGGACTTGCGTATGTATAGTTATGTAACACACCGTAGATTCTTCAGATATTTAGACAGTATATTTGATTTGTGAAACAAGCTTCTAGTAAATAAATACATTTGTTCATAATAATTATTATTATTTTTGCAGAATGACGAACGAACTATGATTGTTCCTTTAGATAGTATAACAATGACTATTTTGAAAGTGCTTATAGTACAATTGTTAATCTTTCCTTCAACTAGTGGTCAAAGTGAGGGTAAGCATATCGACTAAAGTATAGCTTTTTATCATGTGTAATCTACTAGGTCATTAAATATCAACTTTAGGGCTTGCTTTATGGTGTTAGGTTCCTCACCGTGTTGAAGACCGTACGGTGACCCCTAGATGCTTTGTTTTGGGTCGTTTTAACCTGGATATGGGATGTTGTCTCCTTGACATTTACCCCATTTCCTTTCTTTTTCATATTTTTGTAAAAATGTCTGAAATTTCTCACTGTAAAAGTCACTTAACGCCACTTCCTAGACTGAGATTGATTAGAATAATTTCAAATTAATTATCACATTTATTTCATTGGGAAATTCAATTACTCAGTGCTATCTTTATAAAAATTTCAATTGATTCACCAAATTCATCCATCAATTACCTGTAAAATATGATTTCGTAAAGTTAATATTAAAAAAATGCAGTGGTTTGCTTTTTTTCACGATAACATCATATTATAATTGAAAGCGTTTTAATTCGATTGTTCAGCATTTTGTGTCCATAGGAAAAGGAAAACTGAAACTGAATTCTTTCTACGTATAAAAATATACATACACACACATGTTTTTGATTTGAAAATTTCCTTTGTAAAGCCCTATGCATTTTGTATGATTATTCTATTTGTAGTTGTGCATATGCTTTTCCCATCCATCGAAAAGAAAACTCTTTGAGATAAAAATTGTTTAGACTCCAGCCAGATTTGTCTATATTGGAAAAACTTCTGGTTGCAATGCAGAGACATCTCGAATGGCTAGGAATAAACTATAGAAATATTTAATATTAAAAATTAAACTTAAGTTTCAAAACGGCTTATCTGATTTATTGTCGTAGATAGATAACATTATTCATTGTCTGTATTATTAATGAAGTCATGCATATTGCTAGTGTTACTGAGAGCGATAAAATATTGCATAGCTGTCCATAAATAAGAGAAAAACGTGAATAAAACTCATTTCGTGGTGGAATTTAAGCAAACTGACATTTTACATTTCATTATTGTCAAAAGCATCTTAGATTTAGTGAAATTTCTTTGTTTTACCAGACTTACCGGTATGTATATTAAATAAAGCAATTGCCTCAAGGCAAGCGGAGGACATCACATATAACAGATATGATTTTACCGTTTTCTTAGGAGTTGTTTCAGCATGTCCTGTAATTTATTTCCTTCTGATTTTATTGTATCGATACAGGACTGAAATTGCCATCGAAAATTTCAAATATTGTTATTAATCATTTTGTATAATGTGTATCATTAACTTAAATATTTTATTTGCCAGGTGACATACGCTTGTCTTCTTCATTTGCGTCTAGCAATATTGTAGCAGGGAGACTTGAGGTTTATCACAGTGGATCCTGGGGTACAGTTTGTGACGACTATTTTGACTCTGCAGACGCAAGTGTTGTGTGTAGGCAACTAGGCTACAGGTAGTACTTCTTATCTTAAAATTATTCAAATGTAACAGGTGAGGACTGCTCGAATGATTGTGAAGAAATACAGTACAACCTGTCTACTCCGATGCACGCTTGGACCATAATAATGTGTCTGATTATACAGGATGTCGGAATACCAAGGTCTAAAAAACATTTAATAAAGCTGTCTATAAAATAAATATCGTATTTAGATAAATATGACGTTTTCGTAATAAACTATATTTTCTATCGATATAGCAATACTTTGTCAAAATGGAGTAATCTGGTCTTAATCTATTAAGCCTTGCCATTCAAGAACTATTTCTATTTTGTCACATCAGCTATATTTGCTCTTTGTTTTTTCTCTTTATGAATTATTTGACTCGTTCTCGTCCTGATACACTATACAGACGTTAAACTTATTGATTAATTAGTCATTAATAGAGGATTGGTTTGGCCGTGATGTCATTTGACTCGACAACGATGTCATGGTTACAATGGTCCATGGGCTGGAATAACCTACCGTGCAGCCCCCCCCCCCCCCACTTCCAAACCCGACACATTTTTTAAGATCGCATACATCCCCTCTTCAATATAAAACATGTTAACACGAGCATAACCTGCACGCACTGGTGGAATAGGGCCCAGTTTTTACCCTTCTACCGAAATTTTCAATTGCTTCGAAATGTTGATCAATGCTTGTCAGTTATAAAATTGAGGAATCAAGTGATTACTAATTGTGCGAGCTCCACAAAGAATCAAAGTTTTTTAAAATGTCTATGCCCAATAACGTACCCCTACTCCAATGATATATCGACGAAGATCCGATATTTTCATTGAAATTGCATAAGTTTGATGGTCTAAAAACCTGAAGCGCATCTCAAATCCCGATTCTGAAAATTGTTATAGTTTTTCAATCTATTTTCTTCAAAGTAAAACACGTTAAGACAATGTTTACATATTTAAAATGACCAAAATTTTATTTTCAAATAGATAAAAATACATGGATCTTTGAATATTTTCGATTGTGATTAATTTTGTCTTTCTTTTGACTAATATTATTTTTAGTAAGCAAATATCATTTAATAATGCATCAAATGAAAGCTCAATATATTTGCTTTACAACCATTAGAAATAATGGCGGATTTTAGGTAATATAAACATCATACATCAATAAAACTTACCCCTACCCCTACTGTAAAATATATGTTGTATAGGACAATGTTGCATGAATTTTACTATTTCAACAGCCATTTGTCAATTTAAACTCAATAAATTGATGAAAAATGGAAACGTTTAACATTTCAGAATTGTCCAAAGTTCACTTTTAAATCGTTATATATGCCAAATCTGGAGGATATATCTGCAGATATGCCAATTAAATGTACAAAGCGACACATTAATTGTCTTAAAACATTGTTTAGAAAAACAAGAAGTGTTTAATGTAACTTAGAATACCGAAAATCTTACCCCTACACCAACAAATTTTCCCTAATATTGTCAATTTTTTTCTATGTTTGTATAAAAATAACAAGGAAATACAAAACGTGTATTGTTTATGACAATTTACATCATTATTTTGTATTTTTAACAGCCATTTGTTGACTAAAACTCAATGTTTTGCGTGAAATTAATGAAAAATTGGAATTTTCAACATTTCATTTTCATTTTTTTTTCCATTTTCGCATGAAAATAACCAGAACACGAAAAATGGGTCTTGTATATGACAATGTTGCATTAATGTCATTATGATCTTGTATTGTAACATCCATTTGCCGACTAGAACTCAATATTTTGCCCAAAAGTGATGAAAAATGGGAATTTTCAACATTTCAGATTTGTCAAAAGTTCACTGTTAAATCGCAATAAATGTCAAATCTATAGAATAAAAACATCTGCAGATATGCCAGTTAATTGTTCTAAGCAATGCATGAGTTGTCTTAATACATTGTTTATAAATACAAGTAGTGTAAATGTGACTCTAAATACCGAAAATATTACCCCTAGCCAAACAAAATTTAAGTTAAAAATCCCAAAAATATGCCTGTCTCTACATATATATGTACAAAGCATTCCAGTGTTTTACTTTTTTGTAAAAGATACATTTTGTATATCGTAATATGTAATTCTAACGCCAAAATAAGGGGAAAATGAATATTTTGGGCGATTTTCGTAAAAAAGGGGAATATCCAACAATTCAGAATCTTACCAAATTCAAAGATAAATTTTTTAATAACTGCCCATTAACTATTCAATTGATCTTATTTGTGATACATGGGATTCTCTGTGTATTTTGGTGTTTGAAATAATGTCATTGGACCTGTATATAATGTTTAAGCTTTTCGGGCTGAATGGAATAAAATAAATTGTGTTGAATATTTGTGGGAAGGGGTAATATATTTGCAATTTACGAGAGTGTAGTGAGTCTAAAATGTAAAAAGCATACTATCTATTAGTTTAGATATAATGAAACGCTACTGTATTAACCTTTTCAAGTTACATATCAAATTCATGAAGAATTTACATCTCCAAGTCAAAACAGCAAAACTTCTGAAAAACGGAAAATTCCAATTTTGCATAAAATTTCATCAGAAGGTTTTCTGCATGTAATAAAAAACAAGAATTTGCATTTGACACTATCTTTTTATTCCAAATGCGCATATGCAGAAAATAAATTCACAGTAACTTCGATATTTAGTTATTTATCATTTAGAGCCTGAATATCTTAAATTTTCCTTAATCTTAAGGGGAAGGGGTGAACCCACAATAAATTTGAAACAAAACTTTTTCAAAAATTTGTTGCCAACATATCATATATCATTATTACATTGGCATTATTAGATATATATTCAAATTTGAACAATAGTGAAATCATAACCCAAAATTGAATAGAAAATTATATTTAAGCATTAAAGGTATTAATTTTTAGGGTGTAGGGGTGCTTATATCGACATTTGATAACCTAATAGACGATTGAAACTAAATATTTTGGGCTCAAATTGTTGCTTACGCATCATAAAACATTATTACATATACAATTAAGAGATAAATATTAAGATTTTTACGATCCTTTCATTGAAAAGTCGAAATATTGAAAATCCCGATAATTCCCATTTTTCAAAAAATTTGACATATAAAATAAAAATCTTTGGACTTTAATGGTGTTATTTTTCAATCTTATGTCAGAACTGAAAAGTTAGGTACAAAAAGTACAGCAAACTACTAAAGATATATTAAAATTGTCAAATTAATTGCTCCAATATCCAACCGTCTGATTAGACTAGAATCTTGTTTCTGACCTTACATTGATTAAAAGCCGAAAATTCTGAATTTTCATAATTTTTTGCAATGGGTTTATATTTTTGTTTCCCAAGATCATACAAAAGGCGTAAAGTGCCCAAACTCAAGTTCATTGTAACGATTATGAACTTAGCTTTCATTTGATACCAAAGTTTTGTATAACTCATCCATCCATGGAAAATTAAGGAACTAAAAAGTTAAAATTTAATTGAATACGAAAGTATAAGAAATTTAAGTGGTGTACTACAAAAGTGGACCCATTCCGTCTTTGCGTCCAAGTTATGTTCATGTTAACATGTTTTGTATTGAAGAAGAACATAGGAGGACTGAAAAAATTGTCCTGGATTGGAAATGGGGAGGGGGGGGGGGGGTNATTGAAACCATGGCCTATTTTTGTCAAAATCGTTTCTTTTTTTCTTGATATTTGGATATATCCAACTTTTTTTTTTGGGGGGGGGGCTTTAGCTGTACGTCCATGGTTATATCATCTAGGTTCGGACGAATTTTACGTTGATGTGCATACCTCAAATTCACTAACCTGTTCTTAGGTAGTTTAAGACGAAATTTCGAATATCCAGGTATCAATACATAAATTTTTTCTTTCGTATCTACATGCCCTGCAACTTTGAAGAAGATCTGAAATCCCGTCTTGGAGTTATTGTGTTTTTTCCGTAACATTTACAAAATTATAAGATATTTTATTTGTTATTGGAAAAACTATAACAGATAGAACATTTTGTGAAGTCCACTTTAAATAGCGAAAATGTTCAGCATACCAAGATTCGTAATTTAATACATTTTGTCTTATATTTCAAAAACGATTTGAGATAGAGGTTAAGTTTTAATAGCAAAAGTGTTAAGCTTATCGAGAACTACAATTTCTACATATGTTCAACAGGTTCCCATCTCATCCAAGATGGCCGCCACCGGGGAACATAGTTTAGCATAGGACCATAAAGGACGATGTTGTAAATTGTTACTTCTTGGAAACCATTTCATACATCAGGTTAATATGGACTAGGCATGGAAGCATGATGGTCATTTAACAATTGCAGGGTTTTAGTACCGATCATAAACCCAAGATGACCGACATTTCAGATCTTAGTTAAATCGTCCGTCAATCGTCGTTGTCCGTCCAAAATTTCAAAAATGTTCTCCTCTGAAACTTCTGAGCAAATCGTAACCAAACTTAGCCTGAAGCATAATGAGGGTATGTAGTTTAAAAAAAAATGTTCGATTAGTCCAAAGACCAAACAACATGGCCGATGTTGCTAAAATAGAACACAAGGGTAAATTGCTGTTTTTTGCAAATAAGTCAAAAACCGTTAGAGATATCAAATATTTGATGTGGTAAAATTGATTCGCATGGTAAGATCTACACGCGCTGCAATTTTTAAAAAAATCCAAAACCCGGTTTTGGAATCATTGCCCTTTTTGAAAAAAAATTTCCAAATTTTTAGATATTTTATTTTTTTATAGAAAACTATAACAGATAGAAGTCAACTTCAAATGCAAAAATGCTCAGCATACCACGCTCTACCTTCCTGGAACTTTATGAAGAAAATCTAATGCCCATGTAGGAGTTATTGCCCTTTATTGTCAAATTTTCGTAATTTTGTATATTTCAAAGTGATTCAAGATAGAGATTAAGTTTGCATAGCAAAAGTGTTTAGCTTATCAAGAACTATAATTTCTATATATGTTCAAAAGATTCACATATCATCCAAGATGGCCGCCACCGGGTATAGTTTAACATTAACCTGTATGGGAAAATGTTCGAAATTGTTAATTCTTAAAAACTGTTTCTAACATCAATTTGATATTACATAATTATAGGCAATTTAACATGACAATTATCTACCATACGACTGACTTAAAACCCTTTGTGAAATTTTATTGGATCAGTAACCACCAGGTGAGCGAGACAGGCTCACATTTGGCAAAATCATTATTTGATGGCATGTATTTATTCTACACCTTAATACACCTATTTTAATTAAATCGATGAAAAACTCTTAAGATGTGTTTTTTCTCCATTTGGGTATTTATGATTTTTTTCCTTGTTTTTTTTCTTGAATCTGGGTATCGGTGCTTGGACCTCACCATCATCCTTTCATGAATCAGTTGAGTCAAGGTCAAATAAAGTTTAAACAAAAATATTCTTTGATGCATAAAGATTCGATAAATCGGGCTAAGCCATCTAAAAATTGTGTCACATTTATTTTATCAGGATAATAACAAAAGTTTAAACTCCTTGATAGCACACTAACCCCTGAAGGTGTCAGATCAATCAAAGACAAGTTGACGACTGCATCAAGTTCTATGGACACTTTTTCTCTGTTTTCTGAGGAGCGTGTTTCTACTTTTTCTGCTAAAACAAGTGAATTGCCGTGGAACAATTTTGTTTTCTTCAAATATTAAGACCGCCTTTCAATAACTTTTGGACTGACTTTTCGGATATCTTGTGGTTTATATCATAGTAGTTAAAAAACCGTTTTTTTCATATCAGATTTTAAATTTGGGATATTTCCTTCGAAGATTTTAATGACGTGAAGAGAACAAAGACATAGCAAATTCAAAAACGGCATTGAATTGTCTTGCAAAAATATTCCAATCGATTTAAGAATCCTTAAAAAAGAAGACACGCTAGGCATTTTGCTGTGTTATTTTAACTTGTAGCTCTTCAGGTATAAAATTGCTACTAATGTTGTACAGTAAATTCAGTGCATAATGTTCTGCATGTTTAAGTTCAAGAGTATTATTTCGAACTTATTTGTAGACCGACATGGCAAGAGCATATAAAACATTGAACAAAGTAAAAACACCAAACCCCTATCGTGCTAGAACAAAATAGATACACACAATGAGGTGTAATTATAGACTTTCAGTTTGAACAACGTGACTAGCACGAGTATAAATACTGCTCATATTTCGAAACCTAACCGATTCTGTATCAAAACACATTAAAAAAGTAAAAATACAGTCAAACAAAACCTATTCGCAAAGACAAAACTGTAAAAAAATGAACAAAGGATCGAGAGCTATATTAGAATTGTAGCGGATGGTTATGATCTTACGGTAGCATGGAACCGCTAAACTATAAATAAGGTAAGCCTGACTTTTAACCCGTTATACCATAGTTATCTTCTAATTTTGTGCAATTAACCTGTAACACTATATATATTATGTTCTCGTGTGTAGATAAATATATCTACCATTGAAAAATCAAACATAGTCGGTATGACATTTGCACTACACAAGTACTTCCGTATTTATAAAACAATCTTCAGGTGTAAATAAAAATTAGCAACTTGTTTGAGTTTATGGTCTTCCAAACGTTTAGATTTTATCTGCACTGAAGAGACATAAGTTGTCGAAATGCGCATATGCAGAAAGTAATTCAGAGTAACTTCGGTATTTAGTTATTTGTTACCACTGGGTCGATGCCACTGCTGGTGGACTGTAAGTCCCCGAGGGTATTCACCAGCCCAGTAGTCAGTACTTCGGTGCTGACCCGATTATTTTTTTTAACCTTAAAATATCTAAATTTTTGTAAATTTTGTTGATAACTAAGGAGTATCTCCCTCATGCAAAGCTCTGTCCTTAGCTGGTTTTGACTTTACATTTAGATCATTTTGTTATTTGTTCTCTATCAGTTTAAAACATCTATGAGTTTATGGTCTTCCAAACGTTTAGATTTTATCTGCACTGAAGAGACATAAGCTGTCGGAATGCGAATATGCAGAAAGTAAATTCACAGTAACTTCGGTATTTAGTTATTTGTTACCACCGGGTCGATGCCACTGCAGGTGGACTGTAAATCCCCGAGGGCATTCACCAGCCCAGTAGTCATTACTTCGGTGCTGATCCGAAAGCTGATTATTTTTTTTAACCTTAAAATATCTAACTTTTTGAAAATTTTGTTGAAAACTAAGGAGTATCTCCCTCATGCAAAGCTCTGTCCCTAGCTGGTTTTGTCTTTACATTTTGATCATTTTGGTTATTTGTTCTCTATCAGTTTTAAACATCTTTGAGTTTATGGTCTTCCAAACGTTTAGATTTTATCTGCACTGAAGAGAAATAAGTTGTCGAGATTCGCATATGCAGAAAGTAAATTCACAGTAACTTCGGTATTTAGTTATTTGGAAGCTGTTGATTACAGCTGTAACATGCGGACGTACGTTAAGTTGTTAATTTTTATTTACACGTGAAGATTGTTTTATAAATATGGAAGTACTTGTGTAATACAAATGTCATACCGACTATGTTCGATTTTTCAATGGAAGATATATTCATCTACACACGAGAACATATATATAGTGTTACAGGTCTATTGCACAAAAATTAGAAGATAACTATGGTATAACAGGTTAAAAGTTACGCTTACCTTATATAGTTTAGCGTTTCCATGCTACCGTAAGATCATAATCATCCGCTACAATGCTTTAAAACTATCTCCATTCGAAAGCAGTAGCTTCCAAAATAGTTTATCTTTGTCTTATTTAACAGTAAATATCTAAAATAAATATCGTATGCATTTTTCCATTTACACAGCATGTAATGTGTAAACAACAGGATTTCAGCAAGATCAAGCTGTTCGCTAGCCTATGTATAATTCTTGAAGAATGAAATTGAAAATACTATCTTTGAAACTGAAAATACTATCTTTGGATTTTTGATCGATTTCAGTACCCAGAAGGCATTGTCATATACTGCAGGATGTAGTTCTGCCCAAATATTGATGGATGATCTTCGCTGCAGTGGTTACGAATCAAGACTCAATTACTGTTCACACAATGGATGGGGTCAACACAACTGTGGTCATTCTGAAGACGTTGGAGTTCGATGTTACGCAAACGACGGTAAGCCTTGCTTTTTTCTGTTATTTACTAATAATGAAATGTTTGACTTCTATTGTGGATAAGAAAATATTTAAAATTGTAAAAATTGTCAAGCTTGTGATGTGTTATATATAAGTTTTATTATGTCCGACATAATCTTTTTCATGTATTGTACTTTTTCAACCCATTTAATAATTCTTTATTTCGTTCATGTTTTGTAATAAAAAAAAAACATTAACAGATACTTGTGAAGTCTTATTCATTATTTTAATTGATTTATATATTTAGATTCAAACCTACGTATTGCTCAAATCGCAAAAATAAAATGAAAAAACAAAAACGTTCAGCTAAATTCTATTAATTCCAAGTTTTCTTACAATCGACTAAATGAGTGACCTATGTTTGTCTATATCTGGTAATTGTTCACTGGCGTTGAATACGATGGCAGAGGATGACAGTGATTGTAAAAACACTTTGCCAGTTAATTTTATGTTTTTTGACGATCCAGCTTCTATTGGCTCAAAACAAATGAACGTAGAGTTGTTCGACAATTAGCCAGGAATTCCGCTCAAACTGTTGAAGGGTAGTTTTTGAACTCACAATGAGATGTTAGCAAAGCTCTTTGTTGATTGTCATGAAGCCTCATGGCGACTTTAAGATGAAGAAAAACAGAAAAGCGTTTTTTCACTGTTTGGTTCTACAATGTATTTATAGAGCCATTGTCTCATGCGCATTTACTCAATATATTGTTGATTTGTAAAGGTCTCTATTGTTTTAAAAGGATGCATCATCATTCCTGCAACAGATTTATGAGACAAAATGTGACTTAGCAATGGAAGTTGTTTTCAGATTTGATAAATAGTGCCACAGTGAGAGGCACATAAGAATCCGTCGAAATAATATAGCTATTTGCTGAGGTCAATATGTTTCAACAAGTAGTTATGTTCATTCCTTTTTAGAAGCAATTTAAGGAAGTTCCAGCGTTGCAATTAATCTATAGTAAAAACATGAAAATGTTTCTAAATTTCCATTGACAAAACGTCCAATCTTATGAATACTTTAGCCAGATTTTTAAAATTGATGTCTCGAATTGACTGTTCAGTGTCTGTTAACGAGGAATTCATTAGTTTTTTTAAATCTCTCAACATTCTTCAACTGTCTTTTACAATAAATCGATAAACTAGATTTGGTGCGGAATATTCAATATCACCTGTTACACAGTAACCACTATATGTAATACACTAAATCTTACATGAAGCACTCGATCATTCGTGATTGACCGAGTGCCAAAGGTTAATGAAATATGTATATGGATATATACTTAATACCTGTCACCTCTGTATATAATAATGCTTCATTAAAAAAAAAGTAACGAAACAGTTACTGAAAATTCGTTCCGCAGATGACCATTTCGACAACCTATGTCTCTTCAGTGCAGATGAGATCAAAACATTTGGAAGAGCATAAATTGAAAGATACATGAAATCAAATTCTGATAAAGAACAGATGACCAAAAATAGCTCAGCACAGAACTTTGCTTGACTGATTTTCTCCTTAGTTAAAAAAAACAAAATGACAAATTAAGATATTGCAAGTTTTCAAATAGAATCAGCGTTCGTGTCAGTACCGAAGTACGTATACGGAGTACTGGGTTTGTCAATACCTTTGGGGACTCACAGTCAACAAGCAGAGGCATCGACTGATTTGTAAAAGAAAAAGTTGCTTTTAAAGCAATTGTACCATTCTACATTGCTGTACATTAGTATGTCCTAAAGGTCACCTAATTCACTGTAGTATGTGTGTTGAATTATTAATTTATTTGTAGTAGTAAACGGGGAATGGAGTTTATGGAACGCCTGGGATACTTGCAGCCGAACATGTGGAAATGGATACCACAAGAGGATTCGGTATTGTAATAACCCAAATCCAGCATATGGTTGGGCTTATTGTCAAGGAGACTCATATGAGATACAAAATTGCCATGAAACATTCTGCCCAGGTAAGGTTTAGCATGATTTGATCATAATTTGACACATGGACTATAACGACGCCAAACAGTTAAAGCGCGAAAAGAAGATTTAAAACCAGCTTTTCTGTTCCCTACACTTTAGGTTCATATAACAATTTATTCATAAATATATATATATACTACTCAACAAAAGAAACGATACACAGATTTTATTAAGAAAGATATTTTAATTTCTAGCAGAGAAAAATAACTCGTAGACAAAATGTATTTTTTGCACGTAAAAATTAACATTATGCCCATATATTTATTTTACAATTTCTGAACCATCTGCGGTAACGGTCACGGTCATTATCCGGAATTTCTGTTTGCAGACGGAAATAGTGAGTATTTCTTCATTTTCTTTTTACCAGACCATCACATTTTCGAACCGGCTGTTTATAAACCTCTGTTGCTATGTCGACCATGAATTCTTTAGGCCTATTTTCCATTTTCAACTACCGAGGGAAAATTCAAGATCGACGATCTAACCGCGCGAAGTCATTGCCAGCATTGATTTTGGATTGAACGGGGCATCGAAATGAGACATTGTTTTCCAATTTTTAAGATGGCAAATTGTCAACATGATAAAGTGCTACAATTATAGACATTTAACAAATCAAATCATCCATCAGTTAAAGTCGAATTCGATCATTGGGTGACAAATTTCCATTCCGTATTTTTATCGTATCCGTTTCGAAATTGACTTAAAAAGGAAAAAAACAAATGCATTTTGCCGTTGAATACATTTATACACTAAAATACAAACTTTAAATTGCTAAATACAAAAATATTTACAAAATTAACTGTGTATCGTTTCTTTTGTTGAGTAGCATATATATGTAAAAGAATTGATAACAGGAAACACCCACAATGGCTGAAAATTATAATTACATGCCACAATCTGTCATGGAACTACACATGAAAAACATATATATATATATATATATTCCTTTAAGACTGCAAAGTATGCATCATTTACAGCAGTTACTACGAAAACTATTTACTTTTGAATAATACCCGATATTTGTTTGAAAATTTTAGTGGAGTCGAATTCATTATTTTGGCAATAAATCGTTTGAATGTAATTGAAGTGACATGCTTCATTATGTAACTGAGTGTCACTAACGTTTCCCAATGATTGTGTAAATACTGCGGAAAAGATGATTTGTTGATTTGTAAGCCATTTGCAATTCCATCTACTTAACACAGTTTACTATTTTTTCTAAGATACATATTCCAGGAATCTGGTAGGTAGCTCTGTTACTAAGTGCAATATGATTTCAAAATTGGAGCCCTCCACCTGTCTTGACCAGAACTTTTGAAAAATTCAATAACGATCGGGAGAAGGTCATTCCGAATATATCGGAATAAATCATATGATTAAAGCATAATACGTCTTTCTAAAGTTTAATTTATATTAAATGATCTTAATAATTTGTTTTGAGTCAGGTATTCTATATATGCAGTAATACATTTCAGATGTACATCACTAAAATGAAAAAGACAAACATCATTAATTCATGTACAATACGACACACCACAAACCTGTTTAACTCGGTTATATTTTTGATAAATTAAGGCTTTAAATAGCAGGAACAACAACTTATCAATTATGAATTTAGAATATATTCTTGCAACTGCAATGCAGGATACCTTGCGTTAATTATTACGATGCTAAATAATGAAAATACGGTATTTTAAAATCGAAGCAGGCCTAGGCGTGATCATTTTATTGGTGGATGACTGCTCCGTTCAGTTAAAAAAGAGAATTACTTTAAACAAAGGTATGCTACCCATAACTTGAAGTCATCACTCCACAAGTTCTACGGTCGACATCACCATCTTGTTGACCGCTATGAGATATCTGTTTCCAAGATGACATCAGACCTTTCCCATTAAAAGACATAACTGTTGTTTCTTCTACCGGATTTGACCTTACGACTGGATATGCCATGTTCAATACGTAATATGCTTTATAAAAAGCTAGAGATGCTTACTCTACCGATGCACATGATCTCCTCCATTGTTTTTTTATTGGATCTGTGTTGTTCATCTTGGTACGTGTGTGTGTTTTCATTTTTCGTTTTAGAGTGACGGTTCGGTTCTCACTTACTTTTATCAATTTTACTGGAGTGACCATTTATATCTAGTGATTTTAGTATAACAGCAAAATGGCCAACAACGACAAATTAATGATAAACTAGGGTTGTAATGAAATATTTCAATTTAAGACAAGGGTACATTCATTGTATTTATGTTTCTCCAAAATTGTCGCCTTATATAGCTGTTTTTATAATTAAATGTGAAAAACAAAATTGTAAATCTAACGCCGGAACTTCACAGTTGTGTTCATTGAACGTTACGTCATCGGGCATGGTTGCTTCATTTTATGCCATCTTAATGGTAAAATCGTCATTTGTGATAGGATCTTTTTTGTGGCATGTTGCTCACATTTTTATGCTTTTTACACCTCTGGTTATCTCAAAGCCATTCGACGTTTTTGTTTTTGATAATAGTTGAGATAAAGTTTAATCAGGGTATGATAAGCCATATTTTTATTTATTCAACTTTAAAGATATCTTATATATTTTATAATATATCTCCTATTTTTTTTACAAGATATCTTACAAACTTTATAAGATATCTCATAAAATGAAGATTTTATAAGATATCTAATACCGTTTATAATATATCTCATACATGTAAATATATAAGATAATTTATAAAGTTAATAGGATATCTTATAAAATATATCAGATATCTTATAAAAATATTTTATTAGATCTCTTCTAAACTTTATAAGATATCTCATAAAATATGTAAGATGCCTTATAAATTATTTTTATAAGATACCTTATTAATTATTTTTATAAGATGTCTTATATATTTTTTTAGATATATTATAAACTTTATAAGATATCTTATAAAGAATAATTTATAAGATATCTCACAAACTTTATAGATATCTTATAAAATGAATACGATATCTAATAAAATATTTTTAATAGATATCTCATAAAATATATACATTGTGTAAGATATCTTATAAAGTTTATTAGATATCTCATAAATTTGTTTAGAAATGTAATTAACTGCTCCCTTTATTTTGGTATTTAGCTAGTTCAATGATAAATAGTCGAAAGAGAAACAATTCTTTCCGAAATCAATACCACGGATTTTGCTATCTAGACATAATCAACCTTTGTTTGTTTATTAAGGCGTTAATTTATTATGCATAATTGCATAATTGATTTACTGATGAAATAAAGTGGTGTGCTGCCCAAAGATATTGGCGACTGCAAAAGATACTGCCATCTTAGTAGCCAATATTCTTCGTTGCCTACGGGTATTGGTTGTGAAAATGTTTCCATGGTGTCGTTTTTTTCAAAGCAACATATCGGAGAAAACTCATGATCTCTGTGTTCGATTTTTGTTATCGTCCGTACCAGGAGTTAGACCCGCACGGACATTCTAATTTTTTTCATGTGTTTGTGTGTGTGTGTGTGTGTGGGGAGGGGGGGGTCCTGGTATTTTCAAGCGTACCAGCATTAAATTTTTCTTCAAATTTTTTCGTCAGCTCTTTCTTTAACTTTCAATAAAAAGTGCCGATTCCCAACTTAATCCCTGACCGAATTCTTTAGCCATATCCCTAACCCATGAAAAATTAAAAAAATCCCCCTGTGACCATTTTATTTTTAGATTAATCAAATCCTCCATTATTCGCAATTCAATTAAACGGGATCCTATATTACTTAATTTTTTTATATTTATAAGATACTTCATATCTTTTATAAGATATCTTATATATTCTATGAGATATCATGTAAATCTTTTTTTATAAGATATATTTTCTTATAAGATATCTTTTATATTTTATGAGATATCTTATAAAGTTTATAAGATATCTTATAAACTATTTTTATAAAATATCTCATAAAGTTTATAAGATATCTTATAAAATAAATAAGATATCTTATAAAATTCATGAGATATCAATAAAATTTATAAGATATCTAATAAAGTTTATGAGATTTTTAAAATAGGAATAAATATAAACACGGCGTGCCATAACAGGGAGTTTCAAACTTTTGTGTGCCAATAATTGATTAATAGATAGCAATATTAATGCAATTGACATTCCTTATATGTGTCAAGCTAAGAAGCTTTATACACAGAAATCGTTTTTATACGAGAAAAAAATCAAGCTTAAAAGAAATAAAAAATAATCGTAATCCAGCAACACAGAATATTGTAAATTAAATATGAATAGAATTATTGTTAGAAAGTAAATGTGTGTAAACTTCTGATACACGAAAGAGCACAACGACAAGGATAGCAAATACTTTAATAAATCCCGTGTATGTTTTATAGTGGATGGACAATGGGGATCATGGTCTGAATGGGGACATTGTAATGCTTCATGCGAATGGGGAACACAGGTGAGATTTCGGTCTTGTTCATCACCTGGGCCAGCACATGGAGGTACTAATTGTGCAGGAGACTCAACAGAACAGCAAGCGTGTAATTTAAGTAAATGTCCAGGTAATTTCTAGTACTTTATTGTCAACTCCCAGGCATATATCCTCGTTCCAAAGACATGTCTTGATTTTTGTTTACAAAAACTGAAAATAATGTCTGTTTTTTTCTTTATTGGGGCAATAAATACGTATCTTTCCTACGTTTAGATCCAATATGATTAAAATTTTAACCCCTGTTAGAAAATTAAATTTCTTTCACATTTTCTGTCATTTAAAAAAAGTTAATTGGTATATTTCTTTGAAGTCTAAATACTATGGATTAATGATTTGATTGGAAAATCTATCCGCTACATAATGGCGAAAACAGATTATCAGGATATGTAAATGGGGATAATTACAAAATTACCGAACATAATTTTCAAGATGCTAAATCCATAGGTCCAAAAGAAAAAAAAAGAAATGCACTTGAAAAAAAACTGTCCACTGCAATGGTCCCGACTTTGTACAGACATTTAAAAAGAAATGGTGGGTTGAAACGGTTTTACTGCTCTACAACCAACTGGTAATCGTTCAATGCCAATTGCAATTGAAAGGTCATAAACAATAAAAAAGAAAAGTTCACCCCAGTACTAAGTAAGAAATGAATCTTGAATCACAGTTCCGACCGAAACTTCAAAATTTTCTAAAAGATACTGATATCCATTTAATAAAAATTTAATGATCGTATTTGATGGAATTTTGTGAAGACTGGATTAATAAGGCGGTCATGGAGATAACGATTCGTAATGAGAAAGTCTGCATATTTGGTACTACATGTACCTTTCGCGTAACGAATCAACTGTGAGACATATTCTCCATTACAGGAGAGAGTTAAAAATTACATTCCATTTGAGGGAAATTGATAATTTTAAAATTAGAGTCTTGCCCTTTGTTTTTAGTACTGAGATATATAACCATTTCCATCAAATTAGAGATGTAAGTAAGAAAAAAAAAGATGCAGATCTAGCGGTTTCTGTTGACTCCTTTATATCTAATTCTGAAGGAAACAATGATGGGATCCATTTAGCAAATGGTTCAATTATCATAAAAAGAGGACCTTGTACAAAACCAAAATATTCGGTAGCTATTTAAAAGTGTATTTGTAATTGCCCCAAGAGGGTTAGACCATGATTGTAAATGGTTTTGTCTAAGGGTAAGAAAATAACATAACCAATCAGTTTTCAACACCGTATATTTTTACTAGCTATGTGACGGATGTCACATGTAGAGCGGGTAATGTTTACCCTTCCGGAGCACCTGATCACACTGTTTTTTAGTGGTTGCTTTATTTTTTATGGCGTTTCTGGTATTTCCTGTCTGTTTCGTCTCCGTCATTTACGTTATATGTCTGTATGTGACCCCCTTATTGCTATGTATTCTGGATTTATGATTTTGGATTCTTGCTTTGGTATTCATTTTGAAATTTATTATTTCTCGAAAACAATATTTGACTGATGTGCTCGTCTTATTTGAGAGGCAGTAAATACTAGATTTAAAGCATTTGATTTGACCAGACCTGGGATAAAAACAATGACTTCTCTCATATATGAAGATCACAGGTGCATGAAAAACTAGAGGTTTGCGCCTGTCCTAAGTCAGGAAATTTATTAAGCCTTTGTGTGTCTTGTCTTTTTTTCTAGTTAGTTTACTTTATGTCTATAGGAGTCTAGGATGATGTTTTTTTTTTCGCTGAACTTGATTACTCCTTATTCACGGGCCGACTCCGACTCCGACCTGCCGTTGGGTGTGGGGTTTTCTCACCGTTCATTGAAGATCTTATGGTGGCTTTGAGTTGTTATTACTCCCCTTTGGGTCGTTGTCACTTTGACACGTTTCCCTTCTTTTTTCTATAATGGGAGTTTATGTTGAGCACATTAAAAACAACATGTCATCCATGATTATAAAAAAGATAAGCGTAAAAATAATAATACTTTTTAGGAAATTTATCAAATTTACAAAGCAATACCATATTTCAGTTATGACTTCATATTAATTATGTTTTATTTTATACATTTTGAAAAATCTTTACATTATCTTATTGTGACATGCAAAAGTAACTGGAGGATGGAGTGGATGGTATGCGTGGGGAGAATGTAGTGTCTCATGTGGCGGAGGACTGAAACAGCGGATACGTTACTGTGATAACCCTGTGCCACAAAATGGTGGACATTTTTGTAACGGCACAGACACAGACATTCAACTTTGTAATACTGGTTACTGTCCAGGTAAAACATAATGAAACAGTGTACAGGTATCGACTGTTTCAAATACAACTGTTTTGTTAGACACATATAAATTTTATAAATTTGTCAAAACTACGACATATATTATGTCTGTAATACATCGTTAAATGAATACCGAAACAATAACGGGGAAATGGGGGGGGGGAATGAATGTTAAGTTTCAGAAAAGAAGTTTTTATTTTATTTTATTTTCTTTCGTCTGCATTTAATATTTTTGTGATCATGAGTACCGACCGTCATCTTAAGACAGCAGTGATCTTTTTGTTAGACTTAAATTTCACTTCAATAAAAAAAAGAAGAGAAACGGGGAATGTGTCAAAGAGACAACGACCCAAAGGGGAGTAATAACATCTCAAAGCCACCATAAGATCTTTAATGAACGGTGAGAAAACCCCACACGGCAAGTTCACTTTAAGTTTGCTTCGAAACGCTGAAATAGCTGCCATCATATTCCAAAAAAAAGGAAACCGATACACAAACAAATAGTGAATTGTAAAAATATTCTTCGGAGGATAAAATTTCAACCATTATTCGTAAGCATATATCTATATTTTGTTAAAGGCTAAATATGCAAATATATCAAGGTTGATACTTACAAAATTCTGGCCTATTTCATTTTTATTTTACAAATCAGGCCATTACAGATAAAAAAAAACGATTGTGCGATTGTTACCATGGAAGCATCACCTACGTTCATTGATGGGCAAATGAACGAGGGAATAATTTATATCAGGCATGTGTGAACAGAATCTGATTGTTGTAAAAAAATATTGTAGTTGATGGTAACTGGGGACAGTGGACAGAGTGGGGATCTTGTAATTCTACGTGTGGAAATGGTATGCAGAATAGACAAAGGAGATGTGATAATCCTGCCCCGTATTTTGGGGGAGTCAAGTGTATTGGAAATGGAACACAAACCCAACAATGCAATGAATCAATTTGTCAAAGTAAGTTTATTTGTAGAGTTTTGTGTTTGTGTCATACATAACGATGGTAATGTTAAAGTCAGTTGACTTTGTTTTGTTTGTTAAGATTTTTGTGATATAAATCTAGTAAAATATTGAACAGATATATCATGATAAGGAAGGTTATTTGCCAAAAATACAAGTCGCGGAGCGATCAAATTTCCCGAGCCTGAAAGGCGAGGGAAATTTAGACCCAAGACTTGTATTTTTGGCAAAGACCCCGACGTTCATGATATAATTGTTAAATTACACCGAATATCTCTATCATCAAAACGCACTGATGACTCCGTGACAAATACCACGGTGATACCACTTAGTGATAGGGGTATTTGCCAAAAAATACCGAGGCTATTAACCAATCAGAATGCAGCTTACTTACATTAGGTGTAATTATGCATAAAAATATGACACAGATGAATTTCAGTTGTGATATATGAGCGGGGCAGGAGATTTCCTTTCAAATGGGTTATGATGAATTGCTTCGTTAATACAGTAGTTCGGAGTTCAATGAAGTGATAATGGAAATTCTATAGAATATCAGGCAAAGATGAGAAAATATTTGCACATTTTAATAAAACTACTTGTGGGTTGTTGTCCACTGTAAAAATCTAGTGTACCATTATCAACGGATATAATAGTTTACTTCCAATTAATAAACAGATTGATGCTGTAATTATATCTGACGGGATTTATTTATTTCAGTTGTAAAGGCTTTTAGTTGAACCTTCTCTGTTACAGATGCTATAGTTTACTTCCAATTAATAAACAGATTGATGCTGTTAGAATGTATTCAATTTAGTTGTAAAAGCTTTTTTCTGTTGCTAATAAAGCATAAACTTCGGTCTTTAAAACACAAAAAAAAATGAATTGCAAGTCTCCAAATTAAATCGAAATTTTCGGTCAGCGCCAAAATTTTGTCATATTGGGTTATTAAGTTCCTATGCGAACTTACAGTGCACCAGCAAACACATCGATCTAGTGACATTAAAGACTTAGTTTACAAGGTGTAGAGATCAAATTTTCATTTACCATTTCTCCTCGGTGCCGACAGAGTTGAAAACTAATCAAAGCATATATTACTTATTTGTAAATTTAGAACTTTCCATAAATCTTGAATGACTTTCTATCAGTCTTGAATGATGATCATTTTAGTGAAGCTATCCCTTTCTTACAATAATTTGGTACATTGCACTACATGCTGAACATTAAGGTATGCTTCTTAATTCTAATTAGATCAGAATGCTTCCCAGAGATCAGATGGTGGTTTAATTGGTGGTGTTGCAGTAGGATGTATAACCGGAACATTTATTTTCTTACTAATTGGATTTGTTGTATACAGAAGGGTGTATCAAATGAATAATGGTAAGCTTACGTTCTAAGAAGCAAAAAAAAAACTTTCATTTTGTTTACGTGAAATTCATATTGAGTGTATTGATGTGTAGAGATGTTATTGAGTTTAAATGAAAAATGATATCAAACCAAGACTTTAAATCAATCTTAAAATCAAACTTGATTTTTCTTCCGTAGTGCGACAGTTTTTTACCAGCGAAACAAAGCTCCTTGAACTAGCCGGCAGTTTAGCAGCGAGCATCCCTTGACCCATCTTTCAAAATTACTTATTGTCATTTTGTCTCCTTTCAAGATTGTGATCATTGAGTTAGTACTCTACCTGTAATGGGGTTTATTCGTATGTTTATTATACGATAGGGAAACGGGACAGATAAAGGGAAGGTTTGGGTACCGATAAACCGATTTAACCCTACCGCTGGTGCTAGTGCCGGTACCAAGTCCGACTGTTCCGAGTTCATATCGTTGTTTACGTTTGTCTTTTGTCTTATTTGCGTTTTTTCCTGTGAAGTTCCCTGGCAGATGCAAGCTTTAAGGCATCTTCTCTACAACATAATAGACCATAACAATTTTGCACGAAAATGACGATGAATAGACCAATCACAACAAATACTGGCAAGAGTTGAATTAACAGTGTCAGTAGCCAGGATGACCACCAGTTTTATTATGTTTAGCGATTCAACGATCAACTAAAGAAGTTCAGACAGTCAAACGAAAAGTCTTTTAAAAGATTGTAGGCAGTTATGAACCCACATCCTGAAAGGCAACAGAAGGGTTTAGGAGATACGAAAATCCGCCTTTTTGATGCCATAAATCTGTAAATGGTGAAAATTTGACAGAAATAATCGGCACATTTGCATTTGGGTTGTTTAAGTTGTTAGGTTAAGTGCGTTAAATTTGTTTAAACCCCTGTTTGAAAGATCAAATGACCTTGTTTCAAGACAGATGCTGGTTTTCGTTGATGATGCCTTTTTCGGATATTGGTTTGAAAACAATTTAAGTTGTTTCATGTCAACACCGGACAACATTTTAGAAGTAATGCCTGATGCCTAACATCTACTGCGCATGTCAGGAAGGTAGGGGGGTGTCACTTTTTGTGTTTACGACCGGAAATCAGATTTTGTATGGGCCCGGATGTGATGAAATTGTTGAAAACTTATCAATTAGGGCTTGATCTGGTTTTCATGAAACCGTTACTGACTTACCTATTTAAGGTGTGTGCAAAAACGTTCGAAATGCGCTAATTTTGAGACATTTGTTACATTCCCGAAAGTCAGACTAGATGTTTTTGTTTTGAAAAGTGTTTTCTGACGTGCTGAAGATGAAACTAATCGGATTACACTCAACAAAATGTCGGAAGCTTTTGACCTTGATACTAGGGTGAAAGGTGCGATATAAGGAGATCTTAAAAACGAAAGAAAAAAAATCAGTATCAATTGAGAAACGAAATCAATATTACTCTGTAAAGGTTTAAGTATGGCCATGTCAAATATCGTAACAACAATACCCAGTGTAATTAAAGAAATATTGCGTTTATACCATTCCACAGTTTCCGTTTTCCAGGAGAACATTTCTTGTTTAGAACGTAATTAAATATTTGACCAATAGTCAATCAGAGTTCTTTCCAAAGACTTAACGCCATTCACATGTAAACTCGCCATATTTTGAACTAACCAGGAAGATAATTGATATTAATTTTGCCAAAAATTTTACTTTTGATCCCACGTGCTAGACAAACAATATAGCCGCCAACAAAAAATATTAATATTGATCTACAGTTAGCTTCGATGGCTCGAAAACCATGGGTGTTTCGAATTCATTTTCTAGTAGAATGGGATCTATCGGTTTCAAACTATAGCATAAATAATATAATCATATATATATATGTAAAATTAAACTGAATAAAAACACAATCTAAATTAAAAAAAAAAGAATTGTAAAAACCTAAGGAGCATCTCCCTCACGCATAGTCGCGTCCTTAGCTGATTTTGGCTTTCCTTTTTAGATGCTATTGGTAATTAGTTCTCTATCAACCATTTCACATATTTCGGTTTATGGATTTCCAGATGTTTTGATTTGATCTGAACTGAAAAGACAGAGTTGATGAAAGGCGCAAATGCAGAAACTAAACTCACAGTAACTTCGTATTTTGTTATTCCTTATTTTTACGTTTACTTTATATGAATATCGTAGATATAATCTGTGTGAGTGGTGGTCATTCATTACTCAGATCAAAACAACGACTGCATATACATGTAATGATTTGCAAAGGGGATGGTGTAAAGTTTGTTAAATTCAGTGGCAAATCAGCAAAGAGAAGGAGATTTTTAAGCTACTTTGTATAAATTGAAAAAAAAAAATGATTGGGGTTATTGAAAAAAATTTCTTAAAATATTTAATACAGGAGTTTGTCTTTTATTGCAGTGTGGAGTTGGTAAAACAATTCCCTGTGGTAGCGATGTATGCTCTTTATTTTGCTTAGATATGGTGTACTCGTACATGAGATAATATCTCATGTGTACACTTTGTTCAATTACTATTATTTAAATTTATGTAAATTCTAAAACCTAAGGATTAACTCCCTCCATCGTAGTTTTGTCCTTGGCTATATTTGATATCACTGATTATTCGGATTTCGTTTGGTTTTATGCATTTTAAACATTTTTGAAATTATGGATTTCCTTTGTTTGGGTTCTAGTGCTGCTGATGAGGAATTAATTTCCGAAATGGCCATACAGCTCATTGAAAATATTGCAGTTGGAGTTAACATATGTGTTATGGTCTCGTGTTCATTTACTCCATATCCTCTCGTAAAATATTTCTTTTAGCAATTCAACATTATATTGTTTTAACTTCTCACATGAACTGTTTCATGAATATTAACTAAATAATTTCTTTATTTAAAATTTTCTTCAGAACGAGTAATTCAGTTGTTATCACTTGTTAAAATGTTAACTTGAGCCGTGGTCATTCGACTATTCTGAGTGATGAGATGTTATATTTTTCTTCCGGTAAAGATTGGCTTTATATTAACATAACAGGAAGAAAGAATACTATCTTGTTTTATAGATTTGTAATAATGTGTCTATGTGGTACCGGGACAAAAAGGTTTTTTTTTAATATGGTATACATTACTTTGATATTTTTCAAAAGGTATTTTGTAAAAAAAAAGGAAGTCCAGCAATTTATTGTTTAAAATGTACTCAAGGGTGAGAATTTTACAACTATTTTAAAATTGGTATTGGTAACTCTTAAATTAATTATTTCAGACAAAAAAGAAAAAGAGAAACTATAGTAGGTTCAAATTAACATTTTCTTTATGCTTGCTCTGCAAGAATTACAAAAGTAAACATGCAAGGTTAATCGACAAATATTTGATCTATGTCAGCTTAAGGAATTAATTAGACTTTCAACCTATTCTAAAATCTGTGCTTGTTTCCTGTCTAAGTATGTTATTATTACAGAATTTGAAGCAGGTTGGCTTCTGGGCATTGCAGGGTTATTATATAAAATTATATGATATAACATTTAAAGTAACGCCTAACATCATTGATTGACTGGTGTTTAACGCTAACAGCAATATTTCAGCTTCATCATGGCGCGAGCTGTTCAAATTGTTACGAATCAAAAGATAAAACAGTCATTAAAAACGTATTTCGAGGTACAATTTAAAACAATTTTAAAAGATAAAATCATATAAGAGATAAATGAAGATCAATAAATCAATTTTAAAAAATGAATAATATGTACCTATATTTTACTACACACACGTCTAACATCAAAATCAGACTTTTAACTGGTGTTTTTGTCATTGTTATTATTATTATTGAGGACTGATCATTGTTTTTTGCTGAACTAGTGACGTTTAGAATTAAGCGTTGGGGACAAAATATATGTTAGTAAATGAACAGAGAATGCATCATGTCTATCGGATTTGATGTCGCTTGACTCCATGTAATTGGAGTAATTTCTAGAAATATATGTCTTTGAAAACAAGGTCAGTTTCAGTAAGGGGATGCCTAAGTACTTAAAACAAATAAAAAGAATACGTAGGACAGGTTATAATACAACTCTTTCGCACAAGCGACTTTTTGTAACATACGTTGTGATAAAATAACATTTCACCTGATGGAGTAAGGATTGTATTTCAAGGTTTGTGAAAAATTTATTTGAAACATGCGCATTAGAACACTTGGAGAATTCTGAACATATATTTCGTGATTACATACAAATTGACTGGGTCAATACTTGTTTATAGACATGATTCGTTTATGAAACAGAAACAAACTTTCATAGCGACTTAAGGATAAAGAACAACAATAAAAGCTTTGTTCCTTCGCTTGGTCCTTAAGAACTTAAAATATACATTGGTTATTTTTTTTCTAATGAAAGTCAGAAAATAGACGTTTTAAATCGATGATTTTTAAATTCGGGAAGTTAGGTGTGCGTCTGTGCCATTACGTTGCAATCTGTTGCGATGGTAAATCGTAGATTTTATCCAGTGAATTTTTTGACACCATTCAATCAAAAAACCAAAAAGATATTGCTATATATATATATATATATA
>MJUU01039308.1:38691-72682 GCA_002080025.1 Modiolus philippinarum
TATATATATATATATATATAAGTGCATTAGAATATTAATTTCAATGGACTGAGGGAATTTTGTTTTGGTTGGTAATATGAACATGAAGTCCTCAGGCTATAAACAACAGTATTTTACGTCATATGCAGGATTTGCCACCTATGTAACTCCTGAAAATGGATATTATGATTGTGAAAGTTCTTTTAACAAGATGTTCTACTGATTACTCCAATACTAACACTAATCAAAATGTTTATCTCCGATTTGCTTTTTAACAACTACATCTTTTATTTTAAACAGTACTGATGAATTCGGCTTATAAATGCTTGACGTGCGAAAAATACAACTAGTGCAACACAGATAGAGTGAATACTAATAGCCAATCTAAGCAATTTTACTCCTTTTTATATATTTTATTACTATTATAAATATTAATTTTATGTTTTTGTTTTGCAACCTTTCATTTATGTGATAAGATTTTGAGTGTCAATCGTTGTCAATATATCTTAAGAAAGTTTAAGCTAGTTTGTAGTGTCTTTAGGTTATTAGCGTGAAGTACAAGTTGTAATACTACATAATGCTAATATGTACAATATTCTCTTGTCGACTTCTGTATTCATTGAAACGTAAAAAAGAACAAAAAGGGCATTTTAAAATTAGTTAACCTTTATAATTATAATGAAAAAAGAGAAAGGGACATGGTCTTATATACAGATATTAAATATCATTTAAATATACCAATTAAACAATTATTTATGTTTTTTTTCTGTAGTCAAACTATGGAAGAATTAAGAATGTCTAGATGTAGACAGAACGCCTATAGCGAAATTGTTGGAAGATCTTGTAACAGCTCAGTGAATGTAGAAACTAGCGAAATTCCAGGATGTAGACAAAACGATTACGGAGAGACCGGTAATATACCTTGTAGCAGCACAAAAGCTGAATTACATGAGAGAGTATCAGACGCCAAATATGAAAACCAAGAGTTCATGATGGAAAAAACTGAAAATCCGTATGAAAATTTGAAAATATCCTAAAATTTGTAAAAACAGGCAAATGTGCACAATGATCGATGTGACCAAACTACTGAAATAACACAACTATATTTTTAAGACATATTAGCTGTAACACATGCAACATTGCTAGCTGATTGAGTATATCTACTTAAGGTAGATAGACAGTAATATTTATATCCATGAGATTTTGTTGTAAGTCGGCACAATTGAAGAACCAATCCTACTAACCCGAAATCTGTAACAAAAAGTATGGGTCACCATGCTTGCTTTTTCTAGAACTGAGATCAAAGTTTACTCATTTTTAGCCATTTTTTCACCTCAATTTACATAGAATGCACGGGGAAAATATGGAAAGGCAATTTTAGCTTAATAGTATAAACGTTTTATCCATGAGAATTTAATGTATTTTTGTGAACAGATAGTTTATGATGTAATTTATTGGTTACAGTAATAAAATGTATATGTCACCATGCTTTTAACGGAGATATTTTACAAAGTTTCCAGATTAAACATTATTTACGGGAAAAGGGAGTTAATTCGCGGCAAACTAAACGGAATATGACGTTTCACATCTGTCATTCAATTATGACGTCACAAAGGAATAGCCGTCAAATTACTGTTCCGGTCCGAAATTCAAACCTACCCCGTATCCGACTCTTTATTTTTCTAATGCGCAATTGAATTGCGCAGCGCAACAGTGTCTATCTACCTTAATACTGATAACCATTACATATGTTTTGAAGTTTTTATATAACCAAGCCCCACCCCTTTTCACACCTCGAATTTTTTTTCAAAGTTTAACTAATGTCAATGGTTCGCTAGATTCTAAAAAACATTTATAAATTAATGCAAATAAAACATCTCTATGAAATATTTTCGTGTTTTACAATTGTCTAACAGTTTCAACGAAAACTAGACTGTATTTAAAAAAAAATAATTATTACAAATCATTCACAAATTATTATGACAAGATCGCAGCTAAAGCGGATAGTTAAATAATAGTCTACAACCATCACTTGAATTTTTAGGAATATTTGCTGGTGATTTGGTGTTACATATACTCAAAAAATGTCAGACCTTTAGGTTTTATTCATTTATCGACATTTTTTGGGATATTAGTGATGTCTGACTATAGAAAAAATTAAAAATTATACCATTGGCGTTTTTTTCCTTACATCATTGATGAAATAAATATTGATATGAAAGAAAGTTCAAAAGAATATCTTTACTAAAAAGAAGATGCACTTAACGCAAAAGCTGTTAATTTGTAATTTAGTGCTGGTTTCATTGGAATATAGAAATAAAGCAAGGGAGATGATTCGTTAAAAGAATTTCATATACAATTAATGTTTCACAACTTGTGCTTTATTTCAGACGTGACCTATAATTTTTATTTCTTGTATGAACACGATATAATGGTTTCATAAAAGAGAAACAAAATCTACGGCAGATTTCAAAAATGATTCCCTCATCCACGATTTGACAACAGACCATTACAATGTTTCTGTTTCACAAATAAGAACAGATATATTTTGGTAGATCCAGAGTTTATTACCGGACTGACTAACACAGACTGTGACAAATCGGACTTTTCACTGGCAGTGTGACGGGTGCCAAGTGTGGAGCAGATCATGCTTACCCTTCCGGAGCACCTGATGATACCTCATTTTTAATAGGGGTTCACACTGCTAGTGCTTTAGTTTTGTGGCGTTTTTGTTCATTTTTGTTTGTTTGTTGTGTCTTTGTCATACTGTCTCAATTCGTGTTGCTGTGAATTGCCTTGATGTTGGATTTATGATTTTTGAATTTCCCCTTTCCTCATTCTTGCTTCGGTATTCGTTTGCCGATGTATCTTATTATCTTCCCCGTTATCCATTTGATTTTCACTTTATGTTTTAGTGCTTAAATTATACTTCCGATTTTATTTCAGCACAAACAAATTATATATATTATAATAAGAAATTGATAACCTTCAGATACCTTAAACACTAATTTTACTTGCCACAGCAAAACACTGATATACAATCATGATTAAAAACGTGTATTTGCAAATATTTATTTATTCACGAAGTCATTGTAAAACGATAAATTACCAGCACTCATTGGTAAAATTGAATAAACTATAAATTAAAGTAAGACCCTTGATTTCTTGCAAATGTTTAACTGTGACAGAATACTCCTGTAAATTAAAGTTGGGTCGCATATCTGGTACAATTCCGTTACATTAACGGTCAACATAGCTAATTTTTAACATATGACTTTTTTTTAATTACAAGGACATTTCCTTGTCATGAATTTAATGAAGATCTAAGTATTAAAATATCCAGCGGAATGAAATTTGCTCATTTATACCATTAAGCGCTAATACGAATAATGGAAGATATTTGTTGAATCAATAATCTGAAATTTAATCTAATTTCAACTTTTGCCTTTTCAATGAAGCCATTCGTCAGGACTGTAACAAAGATTTTTAATATTTTTAATATGCATTCTCACAATTAATTTTAATTTCCATTTCTCACAAACCCCCCCCCAAAAAACCAAAAAACAAAAAACAAAAAAACAATCAGTGTGCGCAAAGATACATAACTTTGTAACTAAAATTTAGAAGTTCTACGTCGTCGTCAACATTTGTTTTACCCAAATGTTACTTTTTTAACTTGGAAAACTTTTCTGAAAAAAAAAAAAAAACATTCCGTATTTTGCCATTTATAATAGCTGGACTTAGATTTTTCCGATCATTTTTTGGTTTGCACAATATCTCAGCACATACATGCCATAGACAGATGATTGATTGGTAAGTGGTTACAACTTAAGAAGTAACCAACATCCATACAAGAATTGTCACTTCGACCTATATTTTCCGCATCAATGACTTGGTCGATATATCAACAATGTTTAAACAAAATTGGGACTTTAGGAATTTAATTTTGATGTAGAATTGTTGCATATAGTCTATAGGTGGGTAATACGCTTCGGAAATTTCTTCTGGTACCAACTTTGGTATTTCCGGAAAGTGTCAAAGACTAACAATTTTGAATGTTTTGCATACAGTCAAATACATTAGCATTTTCTCACAGCTGAAATAAGTCTGAAAACTCAGATTACAACAATCTGGTTCCAGTTTTGGTAAATTTCCTGAAACTCTCAAAGGCAAGAAATGTGTTTTCTTGTTACCAACAATGCTTTTTTGTGTGCATTTTAGTCGAAACAAATATGTTCGTTGGTAAGATTGCAAAAATGGTTAATGTTAAGTTTTCAAAACATTTGATTCCAATTTTGGTAAATTTCCTTATACTCTCAAAGACAAGCAAATTTTTTATTCTGGTTAGCAAGTATGTTTTTGGACGAATTTCGGTAAGATGGCAACATTTGAAACATTTTTCATTCTAATTTGGTAAATTTCCTGATACACACAAAGACCGGTTATTTTCTTTTTTTAGAATTCTTAGCAATTTTATCTTAATATAGGTAAAATTATCATGAAAGTGGAGTAAGCAGGCGAGACAATAGGTTCCATGGAACATTTACTAATTATTATTTTTAATTTTACATGTATTGACTTTGTTTTGATTATTTATGTATATTTGTTCATTTTCATAATTATATTCACTCAATTAAGAATCGGCTATTTTGATTTTTGGTTATATTCCTACAGTTTCACACTTTTTGTTTGCACTTCCCACAATTTCTCATCTCCGGGCATGTAGTCAGTGAAATATCTTATCATGGCTTTCTATTCTATTCTTATGTTACTGGGTTATCAGGCAGACGAATTCCAAGCCGAAACGTAAAATTGAAAAATTGAAAACAAAATACAGTTAAGAACATACACTCTACACAAAAGAAAACAAACACCGCTTGCAGTGTGGGCGACTTAAAACATTGGTTATTATCAGGTGCTCTGGAAGGAAAAAATAAGCATATCAAGGACAAAGACATTTAAGAACTTTGCTTTTGTATTTTCTTCCTTTTTTTCTTGAGGACCTAACACTTCCATGAACCTAAATATAACAACTTTCCGGTGAGTCTTATATATAAAAAATGACAGCATAACCTACATTGGCAGAAAATGCCTATACATGCCACAACCCACCATTGCTAGATGTTGAGCAACGCTACATTAGTGTCTTTTTACCCCTATTAATGCAGGACAGTCAACGAACAAAAAATTAATCAGGAAAGACTTAGTGTTCTAACAATCGCGTTCATCTGTTTTCTGACAAAATACGAATAGAAGACAATTAGAACACATATACAACCACAGGGCTATCATTGAGTCAATTATAAGAAAATATTGCTTAATAAACTCATGAGATGTGATCGGAATAACATTTTTAAATTGCAAAATTGCAAAGCAATAAAATGCCAAAAAGTAGTGTATCCGTATGAGAAATTCTCTTGGGAAAAAGTACTTGTAAACCATAACCGAAATATATATAAGGCAAACATATCTTGGGGAATCTTTTTACGAACTCGAGTCTGATCAATAATACAGTGAAAGGATATTGAGTAAATACACATGACACGAAGTTTCTACAAATACATGATAAAACCAAAACAAAGAAATGGAACAACTCTTCTCATGTGGTTCATGTTTTTTTTTTTTGTCCTAGACAAGAAGCATGACATAATTCGCCGGAATTGCGTTGTTTTCTACGTTCACATGAAGAATAATAAGAACAACAAGAACATCTTCGCATTGAAATGCTGGAGGTTGTCTGCGTTGCATGAACCCAACACCTTTTAGAAACTAAAAAAGCATAAAAGACAATATCATACTTGTATATAGTATGTATTGGTTGGCCTCAACTGATGCAGTATTTAAATACTTTTTATCGTATGCGTATTGAACACAACGATAAAAGAACAAAACACTTAACTCAACCAACATATCCTACAGAACGAGAAATAAAGAACAAACGTTACAAACTCCAAACAATACCGGGAGAACTTTATTGGAAATGAAAGCATCATCTGGTCCCCATGCACAGCAATTTGGATATATAAATATAAAAACCCTTATCCATTATTTGTCGCCGATGTATTTTAGCAAGCACTAGAATAAAATGAAAAGACAGTCAGCCAACGATTAAGGCTGAAATATTCTATTACAGCAAATTGCTCATTACCTATTGGTCCATTTTTCATTTTGGATAATTGTCTCGTCAATGAAATGTCGCATGTCCTTTATTTCATCTTTTTATAAGTATATTATATTTTCGGCAACCAACAGAAATGCCTTGCCTGAATATTCAAACAACATACGATTAACCTGATAGGATGTCCAAAAAAGTATCCGATAAATTACCATTATATCTGTAGGTACTACATTTTCACACAAATAGATTTTAATGTAAAAAAAATAATTAGTTTCCTATCATAAAATCCGAAGTAAGGTTAGATTAGACAAAAATCAGTCTAATAAATTTACACATTGGCCATTGAAACAGATTAAAAAAACCAGAATTCAAAAGTGCTCAAATTAAACAGGTTGGGGGATACCCCTACTGGGCTATTATATCCCAGTTGGTATATATGGTTATATCCCAATTAGGATATTTGACCAGTGATTTGTTTATTACATTTTGGAGGTTTAATGCTGCATCATGAAACTTAGAAATAAATCTGTAGTGTTAGAGCTTTCAGAGGATATACTTCTGTTGTTAAAGGCATGATGCAAATTTTCAACAGATCGATTTATCGAAAATAAGGCACTTTGATTAAGCGATAATTTGAGCGTTAAGGAGCTAGCAACCGTTCTAAGATCATTCTCTTGAAGAATTCTCTATCTTTAGTCGAATAAAAACAAACTGTGATAGTTTACGAAAGAAAATTTTTGATTATTTAATGAATGAAAGTCATTTGAAAATGATTTTTTATTTCTTTTAGAGTTTGCTCCCTTTGTACATGTCTTGCAAAAACTATATATGTACAAAATGTAGGGTGCAACAATCGTTCTTGAAATCTCAATACCTTTACATATTTTTAAAAGCTGAGCTTCAAATTTAATCTAAAAATATTGGAAAGACTTCCCTGTTGTTTTGCCTTGAGAATTTAACCAGTTAAAAGTTGTGATTATCTTGAATTTTCACAGAATGAGACGTTTATTTTACATTCTAAGAAGGTCTCTGCTGGTGAAATGCAGCATCGTTCAAAAGATGTTCAAATGCCATTTGATGACTGAAATCACGAAGTTTCTCACGTTTAATGTTTCATTACACGTCATTGTAATGTAAGAAAATAATTCATAAAAACTGGTCAAATATCCCAATTGGAATATGGAATAAAAAAGATAACAGGAAACACCTACAATGGCCGAAAACCATAGCCACCTGCCACAAAGTAAATAGGAACTGCACAAGAAAAAAAACAATAAAAATACAAAAGACAAACGTAAACAACGATAGGAACTCGGGACAGCCGGACTTGGTACCGGCACTAGCAAAATGCAGCGGTAGGGTTAAACCGGTTTATGGGTACCGAAACCTCCCCTTTCTCTGGCCCGTTTCCCTATAGTATAATAAACATACGAATAAAACCCATGCAGGTAGACTATTAACTCTATAGTCTTGAAAAGAAAAATTGGGGAACAAAACTTAATTTTGAAAGATGGGTCGAGTGCTCGCCGCTAAACTACCGGCTATCTCAAGGAGCCTAGTCTGCTGGTAATACACTGTCGCACTACGGAAGAAAAATCAAATTCAAAACTGCCAATGGGTTTGGTAAAGAATCATCATGTATTTTAGTAGACATCGGCAGTATCAGTGAGAGGCCAGTATGTGTGTAAAATCCTCAAGTCACTGGATCCCAAAACTAATTTAACGGACACGTGCAGAATATCCTGTCGATATCCCCTATTGCGTAAAGAATGTAAGTTAAGTCCCAGTTTTTTCTGGATTTTTAATCAGTTAATAAATAAAATAAAAATATATAAATATAAAATAAAAATATATAAATATAAATAAATATAAATATAAATAACCATATATCCGAATTGGGATATATTAGCCAAATTGGGGTTTCCCCAAACCTGTTTAAATGAAACTTTACAGACATCTTATTTAGCCTGAAATAGCTGCAACTGCATGGAGAACACCTGGAATCACAAAAAAAAATATTTATGGCAAACAATTTTGGTGGACATCTGCAACGCACCCAATTAACAATGAAAGGGTATGGAGTAAATGCAAATCAAACAAAGTCTCTACAAATACAAATACATTGTAAAAATAAGCAATGGAACAACGCTTTTATTGTTGTTCTTCATCTTGAAGTCACCATGAGGCCTTCAACAATGAGCTTTACTCATACCTCATAGCAGGTTCAAGACGGCCCCTAGTACCGGTTTGAGTGGAATTCATTGCTAATTGTCGAGCAACGCTACATCCATGCTTTTTAACCTAGTGATCCATGGATGGGGGATCGTCAACAAACATAAAGCTTAACTTAACTGGCAAAGTGTTCTTACAATCGTTGTCATCCATTGCCCGACAAAAAGACGATAGAAGACGATCACAACATTTAAACAACCACAGGGCACTCATCGAGCCAATTGTAAGCCATGTTGTAATTTTTATTTTTTACCAACATAACATAGGCATTAGAAGTTAAAAATGCAAAGTACGGGGTGTATAACTTTTTCTATTGCAATCTCTGGTGTTTAAAGAGACATACAAGCACTTCCTAATTCACATTTACTGTAACCCAAAGTGTTCTTTCAACCAACAGGTGAAATTAAGCTGAAGACTTTATTTACACTGCTAACTCTTAAAACTTTTATGACTGCCTATAAGCAAAGTTTGTGTAAAAACTGTTTCAGGATTCTTGCATGATGTTGAAATTTACTTAAATATTTATCGGTAATTTGTATGTTTTTCTTTGATCTATAGAGACTAATAATCTCAGTATTACCGAACTGGACATTGCCACGTAATTATCAGGTCATTGTGAAGGCGTCACGTGTGGGTTGCTATACTGACGTTATATTTTGTACTATTTGTCGTGTCCATACGCGTAATACAGTGAATGAAGAATCCATCAAAATTAACTGTGCTAAAATAGAAATTGTAGGTTTTTCCACTTAAAATGCAGTTTTATATATCATTGCGTGAATTACCGATAAAAGAAATATAGGACATTTTGTTTTTGATAAGGGCTCACTTCATACCGGCCGTGATAAAGTCCGTATCAAAAACAAAATGTCCTATATTCCATATGTGTGACACATCAGAAATCTACATACTTCCACTTTTGGACCGAACAAGGTCTCCGACTTAAAAAGCTACCTTTATGAGCCAGATGATTAACAGATGCATGAAATCTATAATATTAAATTAAGGGACCTAAATCCTTTGAGCCGCAAATCTCCTCAGTAACCATAAAAAATTGAAAGTATTTGTTACATGAGTTAAAGAAATGATGTTTTGTTCTTTTGTTCTTCCAAAATTTATCTTTAAAGCAATCAAAAAATTGATTTTCAAAAAAAAAAAAAAATCGCCGATTCACGCATGCTCAATACTGTTATTTACTTTCTGAAAGTGAGAAAATAGAGTAAATATGATTGCTGAATGGGTCAACTTTTATGAAATAGGAAATACTTTAAAAAATCACATACGAGAGCACATCATTTCATGGTCACATTTGACTGGCTTGCTTCATTGTTTACCAACAAAATATTCGTTAAATTATTAAATTTGCGCATGTTTGTTACATCGGCAAACGAATACCGAAGCAAAAAAAGGAAAGGCAGAATTCTAAAATTATAAATCCAACATCACGGCAGTTCACAGCAACACGAATTGAGACAGTATGACAAAGACAAAACAAATAAACGTTAAAGTAACAAGAACGACACAGAACTAAAGCACTAGCAGTGTGAACCCCTGTAAAAACTGAGGTATTATCAGGGGCTTCGTGTTACACGATCAACCTCTTCATTGGCGTATGGGGGAATGGTCCGGGGGCAAGAACCCTTTTTTGTCTGGAAAATGGAACCCCTTTTTCTGAAAAATGTTATGTTTTTAAGTTTCTTGCAAAATTAACTTTGCGCATGATTTTCTTATATTAACAACCTTTCCATTGGCATATCCAGGGGGTCTAGGGGTAGGAGCTCCTCTTTTCTGATTAATGGAACCCCTTTTTCTGGAATAATATTTTTAATTTCGTGCAAAATTAAGGCAAAACTTACAAAAAATCGATAAAAAATTACCCCCTTTTCTGGAAACATTTTGTGCAAAATTTAGGCAAAACTGACAAAAGTCGTTAAAAGTTACCTGGAACCCTTCTTTTTTTCGGATACTCATTCAAACCCCTTTTTTCGGAGGCTACTCTCCTCCCTGCCCTGCCGTAAAATGATAAATAATAAAATGGAATAAACAAAACTATGAAAACAAATAACAAGGAATCGATTGAAATCCTGTAACTACATGTACCAGAAAACATAAGGCTATAACAAACACAAAAAGCCATAACAAAAAGAATGTTATTTGGTATGCAGCATCATGGTGAATTTCGAAGGCGGATAAAATATTTTTGAAACGGACTTGTTTAATATTTGACATAATGGTTCATCGTAAAAAAAATTGTAATAGTTTTCTCGAAATACTTATTATATTTTTCGTAAGGCAGCATCAGGTGAATGTCAATGGCCGTGAAAATATTTTTGTAACAGTTTTCCCAGCAACTACATTTACTTATCACATCCTTTTGATATTTGTTATGTAGTATCATCATGAGGTCCCACGATACCTTCTGTTGTAATTTCGATCAGGTTTGTTTCCTGTCTTCTTTTAATTTGTCGACTAAGTCCAGTTTTTGACACTTAAGTTCAAGAGCAGGAAATATTGGTAACAATTTTCTCAGCAACTACTTATCAAAGTCTTTCTATGTTTAATATGCAACATCAAGCATGATCGAGGTTCATACTGTGGGACTTCGCTTCAAGTCTGTAGCTCATCTGATTTCTGTTTAAAGAACTCCGATCATATTTAGGATCGTCAGTCCGTCTGTGGTCACTTCTTTGTCAAATAATAAACCAATTATGCGTTGATCTATTCATATGAGATTCATACACAGCATTAAGAACTACTAGAGGAAGATGTCTTTCGATTTTTTTTTTTTTTGCTTTTTGATACTACCAATTACAACCTTACTATTACCAACTTACTCTATCAGAGTTGTTAAAATTTTCGCGGGCATCTTCTAGTTATAGTATAATATATTGTAGAAGTCATTTTTTAATATTTAGGATTTGCATCAACAATTTTGTCTCATTGGACTAGATGATATGCTAAAGGTAATAATACAAATAAACAAGTGACAAATAAACATATAAATATAAACAGTATACACTGGTATATCTTTAACTTCACTTAAAGTGGTTCGGGGACTAAAAACAAAACGATAGATTTTTCTTATTTTTCTGTGATTAAATAACAAAATACCGAAGTTACCGTTAATTTTTTGTGTGCATATGCGCATTTCGACAACTTATGTCATATTAGTGCAGATCGAACTAAAACATTTGGAAGTCCATTAACCGAGAAAAAAATGCCAAAGCTGACAGAGAACAAATAACCAAAAGGATCTAAATAGAAAAGCCAAAATTCAGCTAAGGACAGAGCTACGCATGAGGGAGATGCTCCTTCGTTTTAAACAAAATTTTGTAAAATTTAGATATTGCAAGTTTCAGTACAATCGTTTTTCGGGTCAGAACCGAAGTACTGACTACTTGGTTGCTGAATACCCTCGGGGACTAACAGTCCACCAGCAGAGGCATCGGTCCAGTGGTAATAAATCACAAAATACAAAAGTTACTGTTAATTTATTTTCTGTTTATGCGCATTTCGACAACTTATGTCTCATCAGTGCAGATCAAACTAAAACATTTGGAAGTCCATTAAAAAGATTACCAAATGCACTTCAAAATTTTAGTAAAAAATCAATAGGTTACCGAACTCGTTTTTCGGAAAAAGTTTCCGAAATTAGCAAGATTTTAAGCTTTTTAATATATACTATATATGTAGGAATACTATTTTCATAATTTTTATATGAAAAAAAAAACGATATATTTTGGTGAAAATGTAGTATGAACTGTGTTAAAGAAATAACTTTGGATTATGAAATCAAAAAAGTTGGGTCACCGATCATAATTTTGAAAACAAAATAATAAAAACTTGATTTTCACCTTATTATTTCTTTAAAAGTATCCCCCTTAATAAACAAGAGTTTTTCAAAAAGTGAAATATTTTGCACACTTGTAGCATAAATATTGCTTATTTGAATTTATTTATTATCAATGATCTATTCAAAATTATTTTTATAACATTCTAATGGCAACTTGCAATTTTCATTACATGCGCAAGATAGATGCGAAATGTTAGACACCCGAACCACCTTTATACACTTGAAGAATACCGACGAGCCATACTAAAAATTAAATTGAAGATATATCAAACATCTACTGAAATACTTTATGATTTTTTTCCAAACCCTTTGGGAAGTTTCGAGTTTGATTTTTCTTCTGTAGTGCGGCAGTGTTTTATAAGCAGAAAAGGCAAACACTCCTAGATTAATCAACAAAATGACGTTTTGTCTCTTTTTAGTCCTTTTCAAGACAACGGTAATCGAGTTTACCTAGTAGTCTACCTGTATTGGGATTTATTTGTATGTTTACTATACTATTAGGAAAGGAGTAGGTTTGAGTACCAATAAATCGAATTTTTGCCACTTAACCCAAATGATTCAGCTGTCCAATTTTGCTTGAATGCATATTTATTTGCCAAACATGGTTAAATACAAAGAAACCTTTCTGGTATATAAGTTCACGTATTGACGTTTTTTTTGTATCTGTTTTTTGTTTGATTGTTTGGTTTTTTTTGTTTTCTATTTGTTTGTTTTATTGATTCAAATGATCTTAAGTGTAAAGAAGAGGGTTAAAAGCTAGACTTTAATTGCAATAAAATTTATGAATTTTGTTTTTGATATAATAATATAAGACGGTTGTGAAAGACATATAACGTGGTAATAATAGATAATTGCTATGGTTGTATAAATGGTGTCTTATTCCTTGTCCTTTATTCTCCACTTTGTTTGTCATCCTGAAAGAGACAAAAGTTTACAATTACCGTTACAATCAAGAGAATGCATTGCGGCTACTTTGTAATAAGAAAAGAAACGTACAGCTTAAATAAAACAAATTATCAAAATGAACGTGTGGATTCGTTAAACTCCAATATGTGTACCATTCGAAAAAATACTATGCACATGGGAATTTACAGCATTCGACAGTTTTTTTCTTAAACTTTACTCTATTGCATTAACTATTATTATTCGGCGATGATATCTCACATTTTCTCATCATTAAGATGTACAAATTTTATCTGATCCTAGGTATCGAAACGTTAAACCGAAAGCCGATTCTATTTAAAACCTTACAATATCTAATTTTTGTAAATTTTGTTGAAACTAAGGAGTATCTCCCTTATGCAAAGCTCTGTTCTTAGCTGATTTTTGTTTCCTATTTAGATCATATTTGGTAATTTGTTCTCTATCAATTTTTAAACATCTTTGATATTATGGTCTTCCACATGTTTAGATTTTATGTGCACTGAAGAGACATAAGTTGTCGAAATGCACATCTGCAGAATCAAAATTCACAGTAACTTCGGTATTTAGTTACGTTACATGACTAACGGCATAAAAGAGCACAACCCTTACAACCTGTTCTCAAGCCCATTTTGATTCCGCATTCTTTATAGGTTTGTCCATCGTTCGCACTGAACAATACAGAAACCAAACTGCACTATGACACTGATCTTACAAGTTAGACCAAATGTAATGCTAGGTTTATACCGCCGATCAGATTAACTCGATCAACTTGAACATGCTGTTTTATCCCGATCAAGGTCATAAAATACATTGATGTTCACTCGACCTTTACCCGATTTAACACGACCAACACTCGACCATTCTCGATCTCTTTACTATTCACGTACGACCTATGCTCGACCCTCATTCGACCAACCAGACTTTGTCAGATTGAGCCAGATTTGTGTTTGATTAACTAGACCTGGTTGGGAGAAGAAATTGTCGAGTGTGCTGTTAGTACGTCTGTATATATGGGGGTAAAACGTGAAAGTTCAGGGAACAGTTCAGCATGGTGGTAAAGCAGTGAATTTGTGACCCATGTGGCTGATGATTTAAAGAAAAGATGATAACTGTGATAGATATAGAGTAGCAGAGAAGGCAGATCTGACACAGAAGGTGAGTATTTTGGGTTAACTAATATAAAATGCTGCAAAGTCATCATTATAGAGGAATGAATGTTCGCTTTCACATACTAGCAGGTCATCCTCCTCATCATTCGACAGAGTGCGCTTATTCGATTCTCCTGTATTAACATGTAGGACTAATCTAATATGTAAGAGAGAAGACCTATCATAACATGATATCGGTGGTAACCAGATTTACAGTGGTTTTCGTGTATAGCTTTAAAATCTCTTTCTGTAGGACAAATCCGGTTTTTAGTAAATGAAAATGGCGATCTGTTGCCAGTTTGGTACCTTATTTGCCCGGTGCAAATCTAATTTATTCTTGAATTCATGTTTTAAAAGAATCTTTTTTTCTGGAATGTGTATATTTGGTACATCTTGGATTCAATTTCAAATTCTTTTAGCATAGCTAGTCGATTGAATTATAGCCCTCTGCACGTTATCCTTTTATTTTACTAGTAGCATGCAAAAATCTGATATTCTTTTCTACAATGCTGATATAGCCGGGCTGAGCATTTGCCATTATTTTGTGTCCGTTTTCCATGAACTTTGCATTCAAATATATTATACCCAGAAACCGCGGAGTCGTGATATGGGTCAATGTGAAAAAAACATCATGTCCGCATCTAATCAAATATAACCACCAACTGGGAATATAGATTTAAATTGGATCTTATAGGAAGACTCATTAAAACGTTACCTTTGAGACCAATACGCCAATGAAACCATTTGTTACGATTTCGAAACTTGTTACGATTGCCAAATGATGATCCCTTTTCAAAAAAATGTCTGCCATATCGTCAGCTAATACAAGATGGCAACCAAAATTGGACAAAATTAAACATTGTATCGAAGGATTTTCACGGGACCGATCGCAGCCAAAATGGGCCAAATAGTCAGTGGATAATCCAATTTTAATTGTATCTATCTTGTCTGCATGCAAAGATGATCGTTAACCAAACTTGATCACAATAGTCATTATAGTTCATTTGATGGCTCCTTTAAAAACTGAAGCAAGGCCCTAGTGAGAAACTAAAGCTCTTGAAAGCCTCATGTTGTGATATTGTGAAAAGATGTCATGTTGTCGTGTAAAATCGAGTAAAGTTCTTGAGTGGTCGTAAAAACGTCGGATACAGGTCGGGAAAAAATTGGGTTATGGTCGGGAATTGGCTTAGGGGTTCCAGATGTAAAGTTTGAATGAGTTCTCCCATAAGATCCAATTTAAAACTTTATTCTCACTTGGCGGTCAGAAGCGAACATGACGTTTTTTTGTTTTTTGTTTTTTTTGTTTTTTGTTGTTTTTTTATTTTTGTTTTGTTTTTTGTTTTTTATTTTAAATTGAAAAAAACCGAGGTCTATCGTGACGGTTTCTGAGGAGAAGATATTTGAATGAAAAGTTAATGGACAGCGGACACAAAATAATGGCAAATGCTCAACCTGGCTTTATTAGGATTGTAGAAAAAAAATATCAGATTGTGCATTCTACTAGTAGAATTTTAATATAACGTGCAGACAGCTAAATATGAAATCGAATCCACGGTGTACCCAAAATACACTCTCAAGAAAAGAGTTTAACTAAATACATGAATTCATGTATTTCTGTGTTCCCGTTTTTGCCATGTCTAAGGACTCTAAGTTTTGTAATTATCACTTCCCTTGTCCCTTCAGCATTCTACTGTCGTTCTTTCAAGAAAAAATATTGTTTCTTCCGAAGAAATGATTCAGTTCAAGCTAAATGACATTAGAAAATACATCGGCAAACGAATAGCGAAGCAAAAAAGGGATTCAAAATCACGGCAAACCATATCCAAAACGAATTGATAGAACATGACAAAGACAAAACAAACAAACAAAAATGATCAACTAACGCACTAACAGTGTAAACCCCTACAAAAACTGAGGTATCATCAGGTGCTACAGAAGGGTAGGCATGATCTGCTTCGCGCATGGCGACCGTCACATTGCCAGTTAAAAGTCCGGTTTGTCACAGTCGGTGTTTCGCAGTCGTCAAGTACTAGAAGATAAAATAAAAAACATTTTGGATTTGCACCAGGCAAATGATGTACACAACGAGCAGTCTCTCACTCTGTAAAAAACAGATTTTCCCTACAGAAAGACGGTTTTAAGCTATACACGGAAACTACTGTGTAGTCATGTAACAAAGGGGATGGATGTTGCGTTGTTCATTATTTACCAAGTGAATTCCGCTTTAACAGGTGCTAAGGTCCGTCTTGAGCTAACTATGCGGTAAGAGCGTTTGCTCTTTGTTAAAGGCCTCATGGTGACTTCAAGATGAAGAACAACAATGAAAGCGTTGTTCCATTTGCTTAATCTTACCACGTATTTATAGGAATTTTGTCCCATGTACTTTTACTCCATTTCCCTTTATTTCACAGTAACTTCGGTATTTAATTATTTATTTGTTTATGTGATGATTTGTCTTCTGTTTTATGAATCGGATTGACAGAAAAATCACACTGTCGCAATTCTGACGCATGATAAAGAGGATGACCTGCTAGAATGCTGAACAAACATTCATTCATCTATTTGACTTGGCTATTGTCCAACCCAAACTACGCGCCTCCTGTGACAGATCCGCCTTCTCTTGGTCTCGAAGCGACTCGGCATAAATCGAGATGCGAATGAATTAAAGTCGAGTAGAAATCGGTACGATCGGCTAAAATTGTGAAACTCGATCAAGACCGATCCCTTTTCGACCTCTTCATGACTACCTCGATCGCTGGAGTTGGTTTGATCGGCAGTGTAAACCTTCAATAACAGATGCAGCCCAGAGATTAACGCTTAATTAAATCAATATGCTCTTATATATATATACACAGTTATTCTGACTTTACCCTTGATTGATCCACTGCCAGACAGTGTGACGGATGCTCTTTACAGAGCAAGACATGCTCAACCTCCCGGAGCTACTTATGTCACTGTTTGTTTAAAAGTTACAGTTAGCGCTTTAATTTCTAGTGTTGTATTTGTAGTGATTGTGTGTTTTGTTGGTGTGTAGTGTCTTTGGTCTTCCGTCTTCTGGTGTTCTTGCTTTTGCCTTGTCTCTGGACTTTGATTTATGTACTTTGTGGTTTGTTCCTTCGGTTTTCTACTGTCTTTGTTTTGAGGCTTATTTAATTAAGATTGCTCTCCTAGCTTAAAAGTATATTCTGATTCTTGTGTTCTAAATGCTTTGATTTTACCTAAACTAGAAAGAAAAAAAAAATATAGAAATGGCATTCTGCAGACTGAACATGCTAAAGATGACGGCACTTTCAATATTTTGTCATTATATAACAAAGTTTCATCGGTTTACGTCGATTTACTACACTTAAAAAGGTTTAATAAGGTAAGCGTATCTAAACGAAGGACGTGATTTGAAAAAAGTGGAGATAAAACAGGTGCTAAGCAAAACTGGTTCATTCGTAAATGAATACTTTATGGCTAGGGGCCTTCTTGATCTCACTTGAGGGGTGAATATTGTTCACCTCTAGTTGAAGACCCTCAGGCGACATCAAGATGTAGACAGGAATAAAAGCCCTTTTCTTGATAAACTGGAGTTCTCTATGTATCGTGTGCGTTTTTGTCACATGTACATTCACTCCATATCCTTTCATTTCTCCTATTTAATATGTTGTTTAAATATCATAGGATATGTGCACGACTTCTAAGTAAAAGACAACTATTGTACAATACTTGCCTGTGTGTGAACAACTTCTACTTCTGATAAAACACCTTCCCATCCTTTGAATTCTGGGAAATCCACTGTTATCACGTCATCACACACTCCTTTAATGTAAAGTAATTTCATCTCAATGGATAGGAAACACAGATGACACCTTAGTGAAGGGTAAGACTTTGCAAAGATTGCATATCTTGATTGTAAAACTTCAACTAGAGGCTCTCAAGAGCCTGTATAGCTCACCTGGTCCATGAATGGCATAAACTGCAGCCCAATTAACCAAATTTAAAGTGTATCATTTTCTAGAAGTTTCAAAGGAGAAAATCTTTGAACTTGCTTTCCCAATAGGGTCCAATGTTTAACTATGTCCCCGCTGGCGGCCATCTTGGAATACATGCGGACTTACCAGAAACAGTCTTCGATAGGTACAGACTATTGACAGTTGTCACCAAGTATGGTTTCAATTTGGCAAGTAGATTCAGCAGTTTCCACAGTAATTTTAAGCCCCACTATCCATTAGAACCCATTTCAGACCATCATTCAAAAAAAATTTGGGCAGGGGTCCCCCTTTCCATAAAAAAAAAATGGCAGGGGTTCCTCTTTATAATCTTGTTTAAACATATATCTTATATTGTGAAGAAACACATTGCTACATCAATATCTATTTGGAAACCAAATTTCATTGAAATTGGACAATGTTGAATTTTCCCGCCTTTTTTGATGGCCATTTTGAAAATGGCATTCAACAAACAATTTTTAACATCAGTTTTTGAAGTCGCAACGTCAATATCTATTTAGAAACCACATTTCATTGAAATCGGACAATGTTAAATTTGCCGCCTTTTTGGCAGCCATTTGAAAATGGCATTCAACGAACAATTTTTAACATCGGTTTTGAAGCTGTGACATCAATACCTATTTGGAAACCAAATTTCATTGAAATCGGACAACGTTGAATTTTCCCGCCTTTCTTGGCGGTCAACAAACAATTTTCAACATCGGTTATGAAGTCCCAACATCAATATCTACTTGGAAACAAAATTTTATTGAAATCGAACAATGTTGAATTTTCCCGCCTTTTTTGGCGGCCATTTTGAAAATGGCGGTCAACGTACGATTTTCAACACCACTTTTGAAATCACCACAGCATAGCAAACATTTTATCAATTTACACTAAACCTTCATCATCTATAGTTTTGGAAATAAAAGACGAAAAATATGAAAATTTTGAAAATTCTGTGAAAAAAGGGCAATAACTCCTACAAGGGTTTTTGGATTTTCTCCAAAATTTCAGGGTGGGTAGATCGTGATATGCTGAGCATTTTTGCAATTGTCTATCTGCTATAGTTTCTTTGATAAAAATTAAAAAAAACATTAAAATTTCGGGAAAAAAGGGCAATAACTCCAAAACTGGTAATCAGATTTTCTTCGATATTGCAGAGAGGGTAGATCTTACCATGCTTATCACTTTGATTTCGTGTCAGATTTTTGATATCTTTACCGGTTTTCGAGTTATTTGCCAAAAACTGCAATTTACCCCTATGTGCAATTTTTAGTAACGGCAGCCATGTTGTTTGGTCCTCGGATTTAATCGAACACAATTTTTAATCTACATACCCCTGTAATGATTTAGGCCAAGTTAAATTTGGTTCAGCTGTTTCAGAGGAGAAGATTTTTGAAAAAGTGTACGACGAACGGACGGACGGACGCCAAGTGATGGCAATAACTCACATGGCCTTTTAGGCCAGGTGAGCTAAAAATGAGAATATTATTCAAACACACTCCATACAAGGTAAAGGACCATTCATATCATCGGCTATTTCGGTCCATATACAAATGTATGTACCATTCCCGAGTCTAAACGCCTTTGCTTGCAGTTGACCCTACCTATATAAACACCTACTACAATTGTTAAGATTTATATGCAATACTAGTATCCATAATGTAGTGTCAATAATAAAAGTCAGTAAAGAAATTATTTTCAACTAGCGGACACTTAAAAATAAATTTTCGAAAGCATTCGGTTACTATCAAAAATAGGGATAATCTTTTTTCTGTCCTTTGTTAGTCCTATTGTTCACCTTTCGGATGTTTTGACGTCGATTTACGCAAGTCTGCCGATGTTTAGATTTGAGCCCAAAGAAGTTGGAAAGACAATCTACACAATCTGAATTTTACAGTATCATCAATGTATAGTTATTTGATCATCAATTTTGACTTTTTTTTCCTTTTGTAAACCTTTTACCCCCGAGAACAGTTGATGATTCGATATTTCAGAAAAATGAATAAACTACATTTTATATATAATCGATTTTAAATTTTCTCGCTTGTGTTGTACATGTAACTTTCTTAGACGCTTTGACAATTGCTTTCATGATAAACCACGACTTACAAAGTACAAATCAAGTATCATATCTTCTGTCCCTCCTGGGTTCATGTGATTATTTCTTCAAAAAATAGTGCATCAATATTTTTCAGTCAAAAATTGTTTTCCAAAAACAGTGACATTCCAGTTGTTTTCAGCCGAAAAGGTTTTTGTTTCGTTTTTATTTTTAAAAATATATTTTGAAGCACTTAATCATAATTAGGCAAATATTTAAAACCGATTATTAAATCTTTTACTGACACTTGTACAGTTGTAGTATTCGACCAGGATAATGCGGTCTGGCGTATATTCAGATTATGTTAAGATTTTTTCGCAGTAAGCTTGAATTAACAGTTTAAGTATCTAACCACCAATTCAGGCAATTAGAGCTTCAAACATTTGTAAAAAGGCCTTTTAGAGTTAAATCATAAACTTTAATTGTCGCATCTTTTTTCTTACCTATGTCTGAAATAAATTATACACTTATTTGAACATTGATATATCAGGCTTATTTTGAGGCAATGATTAATTGATTAGAATGATCCTTTGTTTACTTATCAAAGGGAATATCCGGTAAACTATGAATGAACAATTTATATGGTTTTTCCGATCTTTGGAACTCTCTTGGAAGGCTTTAATTTAAAGTAATGCTGACATTTTTATAGCAAATATATGTATTTATTTCGGAAAATATCTGGTTTCATAAAGGTAAACTTAAGATAAATTGTCCAGATTTAAAATTTTGGAAATTCAGTTGCAAATGTAAAAGAGCATAATATATTATATCCTTAATGAACTTTTTGTCAAGATATATATNAGCAAAAAATTCATGAAATAAATTAGAGGAGTCACGAATAATAGAGAATAGGGGACAGATGCACCATTCAATTTAAAACCAGGGATAATAGTAAACACCAACAAGAGCCCAAAAGTTACATCCACAAGCCAAAATCAACAAGGAAACGTCATTAGAAATACACATGAATAAAAGATAACGTAAATAGGGCCTGTAAGTCTCGTAGAATTTTGGAACTTCCAGGATCAAAAAATGTTCCCGGAAGTTACATTTTACACAAATATATATCACGTTTCAAACAAAAATCTGAACGTCATTATCCTCAGGCGTCATGTTTTGGCGGGATAGTTTTCGAATTGCTTGTTTATCGTGAATTCTCGTGAGTCACATGACGAGACTTACAGACCCTATATCGATAGGAACAACAATATCTGCAGGAAATAACTTTTGATAGATTTATATTGGTACATTGACATTTAAAGTTTAATGACTTTATGCAATTTAATGTCACATAATTAATGTTTTCTGCAGTATTTATTATTGTCAAACAACTTAGGTTTTAGTTTAATGGTCAGCTGTTTGATGTACCCAATAATACATTTTAAGATTCGTATTTGTTTACAAAATGGGCAACACAAACACTGCTTGACTTAACACTAAATATAATAGTTATTAAATAACCAGTTTAAAGTAGTCAAATTCATTGTATATTGTATACATTTCATTGAAATACAAATGATTTACGTAGAAATTTAAACTAGAGGAAGATAATATAATTACTACCTGTGACAATTCCTACGCTATCATGTGTAACTTCTCCCCATCCATTTAAAGGTTCTGTAACAGAATCTTTTATCTTGATTCGATCTCCCTGTCTTACTTCCCTGTAAAACAATTTGAAGTTGTTTTTTTAAATTAATTTCCGCACCCAAATGCAAGCATATTTACTATAAATAGTATCAAGATAGAATGAATTTTTCCAAAAAAATTATATTAAATTCGGATTTTTAAATTCCTAAGGATTTTTCCTTTGATTCATTTCTAAAATATCTTGGCCCTCCTGCAATTTATTTACTTTTTTGCTTCATTTATCGCTTTATTTGTTCCTTTATCAATACCTTTTCCATTCATGGCACATTGTGTATCAGTTTTAAATCATGGATATTGTTAATTTCATCTATTCTGTAAAATACAGAACAATCTGAAATCTTTTTACCCCAGAGTTGCTTACTAGTTTTTGAAAACTACAAAATGGAGTGAAAAGATCCAATTAAAAAAAATCGATAGTCAATAAAAAATTATAAAGGGACAAGTAATTAAATTAAGGATCAGGGTGGATTCAAAGTAAGCAGAAAAGCTAATGTTAAAACTTCAGAATGAGGGAATGATTTTGTTTTATGTTATTTATTTATTTTATTTTATTTATTTTTTTTTTTTGATAATGTTTCCTATAAAAATGGTACAGACTCATCCATTTAGAGTTAATGACAAAAATGTAATTCAAATTGTAACATTAGAGGGCATGATTAGGAGCGAGCTTTATGTGTATTGTTGATGTGTAATTGTTTTTGATTTAGAATACTAAACTGTACAAACGGCTTCTTTTTTAAATCTTTAGAAAGTCAACATACCTAAATCCTATTTCCAACTTTCCGAACAAAACAGATAGCTTTTCATTTTCATCGAAAGGTGTAAGAAAACGAATAGGAGGAAACGGCTGAAATGCATTTATCTCCCTGTCTTTCAAATGTTTGATGTCTTCCTCCCATTCAACATAGGATAAGAGTAAATCTTCATCCTTTAGATCTACCATCGAACTTTTCAATCTAAACGTTTGTGATTGATAGAGCATTCGGATTTCTTCTAACTTCGTGGTTTCTAAAGATTTTCTATCCAAATGAACACGTTCTTCATTTTGTACTTGTGTTATCATGCTGGCAGTGTGTTTATCAATCATGGTTTTCAGTCGTTCTCCTCTTGCAGTAATAAGTTTAACAACAATAGCGTTGTCAAGTTTATATGCATCTTCAAAACCCCTAAGGTCTTCAATGATTTGAGTGACGTTCTCGGATCTATCCTCTAGATCTTTGATTTCATTCTCTATAGTAGCTTTCTTTTCCGACACAGCAACATCGATGTCTTCCACGTCGTGCTCTTTATGTTTTTCCAGCATACAATTTGGACAAATTAATAATGCGCACGAACTGCAATAAAATACGACTTCTTTTGAATGGATGACACACATAGGTGGTTTGTTAACCTTCTTATCAAAATGATGCTTTTTCGAAGACTTCTTCTTCAGGTGTGCTGCTTTACATTTTTTACATAAAATTATTCCACATTCTATACATAATTCGTCTCCATTTATTTTATGACATTCCTTACAAATGGACTGTTTCGCCATTATCACTGAAGGCGGAAGTATATACATTTGGTCGTTTTACATTACATATCCTCTATTGAAATTTACCTTAAATAGTATTGGCCATTCAAAAATGTATTTAAATGTAATTTTGAAAAAAAAAACAAAAACAAAAAAACAAAAAAACAAAAAACAAAAAACGTTAAAATCAACATGAATGGTGCACACTCATAAATAGATCTTTGACAATTATGATGACGAAATACCACTGAAAACACTAACTGGAATTTTTTAAACATAAAATCTATGTATTTAGCTCCTTTCAAAAGTAAAGTGCCCAAAACACGTCAAACCCTAGCTGTCACTCTTGGACACATATCCATAAATATAGCAAATTGGTGCAACTCCTAGCAAATTGGAATTGCATCGGAATATTTCGTCAAATTGACAGAAATCTTTAAACCCTACGTTATCAGTTAACAAGAACTAAGAACGTCAGCATTTTTCAAGTTATTAAAACATTGATTGCTTGATAAGTTAGAGTTTTACAACCAGTGAACAATTTTTCAGCTTTATTAGGGCGACAACAAGAAAATTATAAGTAAAAAAAGAAAGAAATAAAAGTACAAAAATTGTAGAAGGTCAACCGTGGCAACGAAATGATGAGACATGTGTAGGGGCAGAAAATTTAGCCTTTTGTACGACCCCACACCCAGGAGTGTGATCCACTTAGAAAATATACAAGGGTTTACTGCGTGGAGCGTGATGTTTCTCCATACAGTTCGTCTACAATGGTTCGCAGTCAAGCAGGTTTCCCGTATTATGACCTGTAGACACCCGTATAAACAGGGCAATCGTAGACGGAGCCCCTGTAAACCGATAACTATAGAACGCGTCTTTAAACTGCACAAAGCAAAGCGTTTTTTCACAGAGTTTTTCTTTCTTTTTTTCTACAATGGTCCGCTGTCTGGCTTTCCGTATTAATTTATTACCTGACTACCTTAAATAGACAGGGTATTCCGCTAACCACCACCTTGGGAGACACGGTCAGCTATGAAAACGAGAAGCTGGAACAAAACCTAGTGATAGTCTATAAACCATTTAAACTTCTTATGCCCCCAGATCGAGTATTGGGCATACTGTTTTTGTACTGTCTGTCTGTCTGTGTGTTTGTCCGTACGTCCGAAACTTTAACCTTTGCTATAACTTTTGAACGTTGTAAGATAGACTTTTCATACTTTTTAAGTGTATTGGTCTAGCCAAGAGGAACAATATTATTAAAAAAAGACAGGTCAAGTCAAATGTAAAAAAAAGGGGTCAAATTATAACTTTTCACATATATTTGCCTGTAAAATCTTTGTTATTTATCATATTGAGAGGGGGTTCGATTTATGTTACAGCTAATAAAATTGCGCATCTGTAGTATGTCAACAGATTTCAGGTAGCATTTACAGTTTTTGAGAAACGAGAGGCGCAAAGGGGGTCAAATGGAAAAATGAAATTTTAATATTTTTTTTTTTTTCAGATCTGGATACATACGTATTTTTCTGTAAACTTCTTATAGCATGTTTAAACCGATACATTAAATTTAAAGCCATTTTCACTTAACAAGAGGCCAAATGGGGTTTCACCTCCCCCAGAATAAAGGGTGTAAATTGGGCGGTTTTTGTAAGGTTATAAATAACTTTTGAACTGTGTAAGACAAGACTTTTAATACTTGGTAAGTGTATACATTTAGGTCTGGTCAAGAGGAACATAAATATAAAAAAACGATCAGGTCAAAGTCCAAGGTCACAGAGCTCAAAAAGTGGTTTAATTGGGTGTTTTCACATAAAATTGACTGTTAAATCTGGGGCATATGTAGTGTTTCATAAACACATCTTGTTTGTATTGGTAAATGAAAGAATATTTTTGTATATGAGTTTTACAAATAGTCTTTTCTAAAATTTTGTGAAAATGCACATAAAATGTATAAAATTGAATTATGAAAAAAAATAGAGTCCGTTAGCTGGGCTTTCCAATGTCAAAAAACCAGTCCATGAGCATTTTTAAAATAAATGCCAACCACAGCACAAGAGACCTGCAAGTTACAAAATTGTTCAGGTGAGAAACAGCTACGGTCCTTGAACAAAGATTTATTCACTTTCTTGAAAATTTCATTCATTTGACTGCGAAAAATTAATAACTATTCACCATCTCTCAATTCTGTGGTACCCGTTGTCGTTGATAAAGTTAGATTTTCCAAGAATTGCGCAATTGAGTTCGGTATCAGTGAAAAGAAGATGATGGATGTCCTTGAAGTTTTTTATGTTTTGTTTTTTGTTTTTTTTGTTTTTTGTTTTTGTTTTTTTTTGTTTTTCGTTTTTGTTGTTTGTTGTCTAATTTTGGGTTTTTTTGTCTTCCTTGTAGCTGCCTCAAGAGTGAAAGGTCGTAAAGCGGAAAATTTGGGCATAACCTTTTCCTTCTTTTTTTGCTTTGTTTCAAAATTTTTAATTGTACTTTTAGTAATTGATATTACTTTTTAGATGATCTAAAACCCAAAAGTTGTTTGCTTTGTAACGAGCAAATAACCCTTCTCACAACTCAAAAGAGACCGATAAATTACACACCACTTGTTAAATCAAACGTGGCACATTCAATAGAAAGGGTTTATTTCCTAGACACTTGAAATAATGAATTCAAATATATGTGTGACAAATGTTGATCTTCATTCAGATGGAAAGGTAGTCTTAACTCAATAGGGCTACAAGTCATATTGAAAGGGAAATTTTGCCTTTTTATTAGTGTATTTCTGGTGCAATTCCCTGGTTAGTTGTGACATATGATTGTAATTTTCGGCCATTGTAGGTGTTTCCTGTTATTTTCTTTTTATTAATGAAATTAGCACTTTTGGATATTTTTATCACCAAATTAGATGCAAACGTATCACTAATTTGAGATCTTATTGTTGCTTACAACTATTGTACTATAAAAATAAGGGTAAACAATTCGATGTGATAATATTTTTTTTACTAAAAATCAAATGCCGAAATCGATTAAGGTCTACATGTAGGAGTAAATGAATAACTAAATAAAGGGGATTCCACAAATTTAGTAAATGAATAGGGTCTGTAAGTCTCGTCATGTGACACCGAGAATTCACGATAAAATTGCAATTTGAAAACGCTTCCCGTCAAAATATGACGTTGCAGTATTATAACGTTCAGATTTTTATCCTGAAACGTCATATGTTTTGTTTAAAATACAACTTCCGGGTACAAATTGCCCGGAAGTTTGAAAATTGAACGAGACTTACAGACCCTATTCGCCACTACAAACCATATGTATGGTCAAATTTAAAGTACAACATCAGTATTTTTTACTTTAATTTGTTGTGAGAAGTTTTTGTGGTAACGCGTTTGTCTGAGTATTGTTTTTTTTTCAAATTATAATTTTCAGAAGTTCCTCCAAAGTGTTGGGTTACAGTTTTTTTCTTAAAAATTATTAATTGCTAAACATGCTTTCACGTTCGAAGTACTTGTTGCAAAATACAATAAATAATTGATCGATGAGTATGAGTTATTCGTCAACTTAGCAATATTTCAGCTATTTAAAGACTATAGAAGAAGTCAATCAATTCAGAGTGTAGACACAGCAATGTCTCGTCTACAAATGTATATACATGTACTAGTACATGTATTTATTAACATACGATTAACCAAATACAATATCATTTGAAATATATCTAATGATAATATATAATGTCTTTAGGCATTCGAACGTAATTAATGATATAAAAGTAAAAAAAAAGAAACGGAGGTAAAGTTTAAACAAATATGTTCATCAGGGCAATCTCAGTGTTGTGAATGGATTAAAGTGCAAAATATTAATCAGCCAAAAAGTAACAAAATATTATTTATGATGCGTTGAAGTGTTACATTGGCTGACAAATTGAGATAAATATAAAAAGTAAGAAAAGTCACTCTGTTAGGGTCACAATGACAGGTATCAGACTGGCATATACTCACTGTAATGTAAAACTAGACCATACATTGTTAGCATAGGTGTTAAAGTTGCTTGGAAACTGAAATAAATATAAAAAAAATAAAAAAAATCATTCAGCCATGGAATTGAGGCAAAGTTTACATGACAGGTGTGAAAGTAGGATATAAAAATTCACCAAAAATGACTAAGACAGGCGTTACAGTTGCTATGAAATGGACATAAATATAAGTAAAAAAGTCACTCAACCAAGAAATAGAGGTCAAGGTGTTATAACAGGTGTAAGACTTGGAAGTACTCATCCAGGTGTAGACATATGTAGGTGTTACAGCTGTTTAGAAATTGACACAAATATGCAATATCAACAAGGTCAATGAACCATGATTGTTGAGTTTAACGTCCTGTGGCCAATATTTCAGCTATATCAAGACGAGAACAAGTTCAATCAAATCAAAACTATTTCAGCAAGAGAAGAAAGTAATAAAGGTGGAAGGGACAGCCGTGGCATCGAGTTTTGATTGCCAATGGAAAAGGAGAGAAATTGGTAGGGGCAGGAAAATTTATCCTTCTAGCTCTCCCTAGAGAAATATAAAAGGAATCTTTATACTGCATAGAGCATGGGGTTTCTCCACACAGCTTGGCTACAATGGTTCGCAGTCAGGCTTTCTGTATTATGACCTGTATACCCCGCATTCCTCTATCCACCAACACGGGACGCACCTGGCAGCTCTGTAGCCAGAACCCCTGACAACCGATTCAGATGCCGGGCACTGAACAATGAATCAGATGTCAAGATAACATCACAGGTTTAATACTGGCATATGCCAACTTAAATGTAATAAGTGATCATATATGATGCCCCTAGGTGTCCTTGTCACAGATAAATGAGTATTCAAGTATAAAGTAACAAAGTCAATGCACGATGAAATTGAGCTCAAGGTCAAAATAAAGCTGTCAGACAGGCAAGTACCCAACTAGATGTAAAAACAGACCATATATATGGCATGTGTAGGTGTAACTGACATGAATGTGCAATGTTAACAAAGTCACTGAACCATGAATTAAAGGTCAAGATAACATGACAGGTGTCTGGCTTGCATGTACATATGAAAATGTAACAATAAACAAAACATAGAGCCTCTGTGCGTTCTAGCTACATATTACTATGTATTAATGTGCCAGACTGGCACGCGCCTGCCTACGTGTAACTATAGACCATATATGGTAGGCATACTAATTACAGTTGCTCCGAGATCAACTTCAATGTAAAAGTATGTCCTTATTTTTTAAAATGTCAATCAACTGCGCAACTATGGCCAGGGCGAATAGATAATTAGCGGACTGTCGTGTGCCCTTCAAATATATCTATACACAAAATAAAGGTGATCCAGATATTAATGTGAATGTGAATCCATGCCAAAATTATCATTAAGTCAATGAACCATGAAATCAATGTCAAGGTCCGAGACATGAGACCTTAGAAATTTCATAACCAAAGGTATCTATGGAATAAAGATCATCAACGCAAGTATTTTCAAAGATTTTAAAGCTTAGAAAAATCATTTTCCATTATTGCTGGCATAACTATCCCAATCTGTAAGATTTGTTTAAAAATTGTCAATTTAGTCGGTTTTCAACATTTTTAGGGACCGTGGCAACTTCTGGAATGATTTTTCAGAAGTTTACGAAAAAAACAGTCGGTCGTATTTTGATTAAATGTGGCCACGTTCCAAATCCGTTAAAGGAATCCATTAAAGCCTAAAATTAACAATTATGGAATGTTGTACTACATTTACCCCATAAAAATGATCTGGTAGCAAATTTGAACTCCCAATGTTCCAAATTGTAGTTTTTTGTTGAAACTGGAATTCTCATAATGAAGGGATCGATTTATATTTGGTTGCGAAAATCAGATTTTCGATTGTGTATTCAAAAGCTTGAAAGTATCATTACATGCTATATGTTAAGGCTTATCATCGTGCAAAATTTTATACAATTATACCCATAGCTTGGTGAAACTTTAAATATAAGTGATGCTTGACTTTTGGCTGACTGTATAGTTTAAAATAAGGTTTAGAAAAAAATTTCATCGCCGCCACCAGAAAGTAATACCTAAGAATGGCTTTCAGCGATTATCGTCGCACGCAAGACAAAAAATTTATAAGTAAGAAATGTAGGATTTATCAAAACGAGTTTTGAAAAGCACTTGAGAGGAGAAAAGGTTGAAGCAGGGCATTAAGCCGTCTATTAAACCCAATTGATTGTGCAATATACAAGATATGGTGGCCATCACGTAATACTTTGAAGCTTTGAGTCCTAAAAGGTGATATGCTTATATGTACGCGACATGTCAATGTACAGGAAGCTACTTTTACTATACGTAAGATCAGTTTGGATATATTTTTTTTTAATTTGATGGATCTTGTGTCTAACGGAAAGTTTTATGCTGAATACATTCAAATATTGAGCAAACGAGCTCGGATTCTGACAAAAAGTCGTAATGATTTCAAATTAAGTGTCATCCTTTTCTATAGGCCCTATCCCGACATCGCTGATATACATGTACAAGGAAGGAACAACGCGAAGGTCAGGGAAAAGCATCCCTTTGCCTCCAACCAATATCAGAATGGAAATTTCGGGCTAATCTTTGACTAGATCCAGCAGTACCTCGGGTATTGTAGAAACTGGTATACATGTACATCGGTAATAGATGTACAAATTTTGAAAGCCAGAATCCAAAAATAGTCTGAAAGAAAAACTCATTACAAAAAAATAGCGAAATTGGAGACCAAATTTAGTAGCAAGGAAAAACTCTCCCTTGGAAAGGCTGCCATTCTTTAAAAGTTACCTTCAAACGATATGCTTTAATTGTTTCCTGATGGGCACAAAGCTGGAAGTATTGACAAATACCCCTAGTCCTTGCTAAAGCAATCCTTATATTTGGTTGAAAGCGAATTATTGGATTGTTTAGCATCTTTTTCAGATACTTAATATGCTGTTACAAAAGGATATATTTTTGTGGTAGTAAGTTTGTATGCTCCGAAAAATAGTCGAACCGAGCTCTGCCCTTTCGTGACATATCAGTGAAATTTGCAATTGATTGGTTCGAGTTTAACGTCCAGTGAGCTATATTAAGACGAGAACAAGTTATCAGTTCACAAAATTATATGTAAACGAAGAAACTAATAAAACTGGAAAGGAACACTTGGGTAAGGTGTTTTTGTTGCCACTGGAAAATTGGAGAAATGGGTAGGTGTAGGAAATTTAGGCTTCTATACGACTCCTCACTGAGTTTGCTCTTGAACGAGATATATATACAAATGTAGAAGGGGTTCTTTATAATGCATATAGGAGTATCTCAACACAGTTGGTTACAATGTTTTGCATTCAGGCTTAGCGTGATTGATTGATTAGTTAGAGTTTAACGTCCAGTGAGCGATGCTTCAGCTATATCAGCTCAAAACAAAAATGCAAATACAAGAAGAAAGAAATAGAGGTCGAAGAGACAACCGGGGCATTGAGTTTAGACTGCCACTTGAAAAGGGGAAAATGGGTAGGGACAGGAAATTTAGACTTCTCTATTCGACACCTAGTGCGTCTGCTCTCCTGAATATTGTTTAACGTCCACTGAGCAATATTTCAGCTATATCAAGACGAGAACAAGTTTGTTAATAAATAGTGGCTTTGGGGTATGGAAAGGATTATGGGACGGGAAATTCTGACTGCCACTGGAAAAGTAGAGTGAAATCGAAGGTTGGGGAATTTAGCCTTGAAGACGATCACCTACGGACCACTCAAAAAGAGCTTGCTACAAGGGCTCTTTAGCGTGCAGGAAGCGTGGCATTTCTTCCAACACGTGGACCTGAGTTAACATCCAATCTGAAAGATGGGTTGTGCCGCACAACCACGGAATGGGTCCTATTTCTTTATCCAGGGTTCACTCGGGGTCATTCCCGTTTAGGTGGGGTCATACCCCGCAAGCCGGAGATACTAGGTCCTATTTCTATACCCCGGGGAAATATAGAAGGGGTCTTTATACTGTGTGGAGCGGTGCGTGGTCAGGCTTTCCGTATTATAACCTGAATACACCGCATAGACATGGCATTCACTTATCTACCAAAAAGGACTCGCCATGCAGCTCTGTAGTCGGAGTCCCTGAAATCCTATTCAGGTGTCGGGTATTATGACCTGACTACCCGCATAGACAGGGTATTCTCTTATTCACCACCTGGGGACGCATCGGACAGTTCTGTAGCCTGAACCCCTTAAGATCGAATAGAGGTGCCGGGAAATTTGCAATTGAAACAGAGTAATGTATATTGACATTTTTCTTTGAAATTTAAGATATCTCCACCTCTCCCCTTTTAAAGATAAAAAAATTCACTGCAAAATAGAGTTAGAAATAGTTTTATTTGTAGTATTAACTAGTAGGCATAATTTGTTAAAGGAAATGCGTTTATTGCAAGGGTCACACAAATGGAAAACATTCATTTATTCCAAGTCAAGATTTACAACCCAAGCTAATATTCTGTTTTTGACACATTAACCTAAAATGACTACACATTATATACATATCAAACGGAAAAGCTGACCCTGGTTTATACAAGGTTGTCTTTTTGACGACTGCAGATAACCTTTACAATGGAAGTTGGTGGTGTAGATTTTGACGCCGGTTCCAAAACTTTTGCAACATGGTTGATCTTATCAATAAACATCAAAGTGAAAAAAATGAATTAAAACTAGAATAGCAATTGCAAGCAATAGCTGATGTCGCCCCTGTCAGCCAATTCGATGGTTTCATCTTGTTCGCGTCGTGCAAATCAACCTAGAAATCAATTTTCGTTGCATTTCGACAACTTTGAAATTTTGACGTATTTTGGCGCCCATCTTGAAAATTGGCGGCCATTTTGATTTTGTTTTCGTATCCTGTTCTTCTCGTTAAGGTGATCCAACTTACTGCCAAGTTTCATTTGCTTACATCAACCCTTTTTCTAAAAAAACTCTGTATAAATTCCATTTACCAAGGGCACTATTTTCTGACTTTGGTTGTTTTATATACATTAAGGACGTCGTTGACGAAGTACAAGTAACAAGTTTTTGCTGACAATACACTGTATATTGACCCTTTGTAATGTTTGCATCACAAACAAGATCGGAACCTAGTATAATATTAGACCCATAGAAAAAATACGTTCCAAATTATTTTTCCAACCAATTCAAGTTGTGTAAATATACACTTTTTCCCCTGTTGTAATGCGAATAAAATAACAAAAGTGTAGTCAAAGCCAAAAATAAATTGTTAACGCTGACATGCAAAACAAACAACAACTCAATCTTTCTTTTCTTTCTTGTATAACAATGAAAGGATAATGAGTAAATGTGCATGAGACCAAAAATGGAACAACGGTTTTATTGCTGTTCTTCATCTTGAAGTCACTACGAGGCCTTCAACAATAAGCTTTACATGAAAATTGCAACAGGTTCATGCGTAAATTGCATTAAAATAAAAACATGAGCGACCGTTGTTTCAATCTTCAACGATAAAATAATAAATAGTGTATCGTTTCCGGCTTTCATCCTTTGCCAGTGCAGCACATAGACATAATACAAAAGCTAAAATAAGCACAAACATGATAACATAAGCTGACCAGCAGAATAATATACTACTCCATCCCAAATTTATTTTCTCTGTAAAGATATTGATTAAAACTGCTACATCCAGTGTTTCTGAAAAAAAAATAATTCGTTCTAAATTATAGTTTAAATTAAGCATGTTGTAAATGTCATTGTTAGTAGTCATCACGAACTTGTGGACCGCTATGGGATATCGGTTTCCAAGATGACAACAGATCTTTCCCTTTACAGCTTTGTTTTCCTCTACCGGATTTACTACCGGAGTTGACATGTTCAACACGGCGGTAGTATTAGAAGAAGCAGGTTATGCTTACTCTACCGGTGCACCTGATCTCACCGATGGTTTTTATTGGGTCCGTGTTGTTCATATGAATGTGTGTCTTCAGTTTTCTTTTCCGTCCCGGACTCATGTTGTGTCCTTGTATCTTGGTGTTTCCGAAGTCGCTAGATTGTTTTTTTTTTGTATTTTTGTTTTTTGTTTTTTGTTTTTGTTTTTGTTTTTGTTTTTTGACTGACTGACGGTTCGGTTCGTTCTTTATCAAAGTGTGTTAAGAAATCGTTATATCGGTAAAAGAANGTCCTTGTATCTTGGTGTTTCCGAAGTCGCTAGATTTTTTTTTTTTTTGGATTGACTGACAGTTCGGTTCTCTCTTTATCAAAGTGTGTTAAGAAATCGATTGGTATCGGTAAAAGAACAAATAAAGTCCTCCATTCCTCCTTCCATGTTTGATTGTTGAGTTTTACTTCCAATGAGCTATATGTAAGCTACGTTAAGATATCATGTTAACTTATTAAAAAAAACATGTATTATCTTTAAAAGAAAATACGATAGTCGAAGTATTTTGAAATTGTTTTGAAAATTATCAATCTCTGATGTAACCGCATTACAATTTTCTATACAT
>MJUU01039308.1:84642-97035 GCA_002080025.1 Modiolus philippinarum
AATCTTCTCCTCTGAAACTGCTGAGCCAATTGTAACCAAACTTAGCCTGAAGCATCACCAGGGTATGCAGTTTCAAAATTGTGTTCGATTAGTCCGAAGACCAAACAACATGGCTGCTGTTACTTAAAATAGAAAATAGGGGTAAATTGGTGTTTTTTTGCAAATAACTCAAAAACCGTTACAAATATCAAAAATCTGACATGGAGTAAAAGTGATCAGCATAGCAAAATCTACCTTCCCAGCAATTTTGAAGAAAATCCGAAAACCCGTCTTGGAGATTTCCAAATATATAGAAGATGAAGGTTAAGTTTAAGTTAATAAAATGTTTGCCATGCTGTGTGGATTACGAAACTGGTGTTTATAGTTGTTTGTTGAACACCATTTTCAAAATGGTCACCAGAAAATTCAACATTGTACGATTTCTATGAAATTTGGTTTCCAAAAAGATATTGATGTAGCGACTTCAAAACCGGTGTTGAAAAGTGTTCGTTGACTGCCATTTTCAAAAAGCCCGCCAAAAAAAGGCGGGAAAATTCAACATTCTCCGATTTCAATGAAATTTGATTTCCAAATTGGAATTGATGTTGTAACTTCAAAACCGACGTTAACAATTGTTTGTTGACCGCCATTTTTAAAAATGGCTGCCTAAAAAGGCGGGAAAATTCAACATTGTCCAATTTCAATGAAAGTTTGTTTCAAAATAGATACTAATGGTGCGACTTCAAATCTGGATTTGAAAATTGTATGTTGACTGCCATTTTCAAAATGGCCGCCAAAAAGGCGGGAAAATTCAACATTGTTCGATTTCTATGAAATTTGGTTTCCAAATAGATATTGATGTAGCGACTTCAAAACCGGTGTTGAAAAGTGTTCGTTGCCTGCCATTTTCAAAATGGCCACCAAAAATGGCGGGAAAATTCAACATTGTCCGATTTCAATAAAAATTAGTTTCCAAATAGATATTGATGTTGCGACTTCAAAACTGGATTTGAAAATTGTATGTTGACTGCCATTTTCAAAATGGCCGCCAAAAGAGGCGGGAAAATTCAACATTTTCCGATTTCAATGAAACTTGGTTTCCAAAAAGTTTATGTTGCAAATTCAAAACTGATGTTAAAATTTGTTCGCTCACAGCCATTTTCAGAATAGCTGTCAAAAAAGGCGGGAAATTCAACATAGTCCGATTTCAATGAAATTTGATATCCAAGTGGATATTGATGTTTCGACTTCAAAACCGGTGTTGAAAATTGTTCATTGACTGCCATTATCAATATGGCCCCATAAAAAGCTTGAAAATTCAACATTGTCTGATTTCAATGAAATTCGGTTTCCAAATAGATATTGATGTTGAGACTTCAAAAACGGATTGGTGGTGTTCAAACTACCAAAGTTTGAGGGACTGTAGTTCAACTGTATAGCTTACAATGTTAGCTTAATTGTGGCAACTGAAAGCCAGGTGAGCGATACAGGGTTCTGGGAGCCTCTGGTTTTCAATCAAACAAATAAACAGAAAAAAAACGAAGACATGCTTGATTTATTCTAATGTAAAACTTATTTCTTAAATACATATTATTAGATTATATGAACTTGTTAATTGTTATTATTTTCGTTTCAGAGGCTCCTGTATTGCCAATCTACTTTATGACAATTATTCGTCACGGTTTTGGGGTTGGTGTACAAGTTTTCACTTCTCATTCTTTTCTGGTAGTGCCGTGTATTCCTCTAATAGTGATTTTATGTTGTTGTCCAAAAACCAAAGCGAGAAAAAAATTGTACACGGTGTACATACTCATTGTGGAAGAATGAAAAGTTTTATGTAACAAAACCTAATTCACTATCTTTTAATAAACTTGGATATCTAAGCCTTCTTGCCTTTGATTTTTATAAATATATTGAGAAAAACTGACGAATAAGATAATCGAAAAATCGTAGCAGTCAGTAAGTAAGTATATTCATACCGTGTATTTATTTGAGATTTGTGACTATTTAAGACAAAAAATTAAGAAGTCAAGAATGTAAAATATGAAAAAAGATAATTAATATCACATCCAAACTGTTAACAGATTGCAGATACTAGTAACCCTAGTTGGGATACTATATCCTGACTGAGATTATAAATAACAATTGGGAAATAGGGTTATATCTCTATTAACAACTAGTTATTTGCCAGTTATATTTTAAGGGTTTAATAACTTTATCAAACATAAGGATTATAAATCTGTTGGGTTAGAGCTTTCCGGTGGTATATTTCTGCTGTCAAAAGGATGATGCAGTTTTTCAGCTCATCGATCAGCCACACTGATGCGGAAAAGGGATAAGCTTTTAGGAGCTTATCTTCATACTATGCTGCTTCTCTCAAAGGAAACTTTATATACATTCGAATCAAACAAAGTGTGTTAGTTTACGTAAGAATGCTTTTGATTATCAAATAAATTAAGCATGGAAGAATGCTTTTGATTACCAAATAAATTAATTATGGAAAAGAAAAGTCAAATGATGATTTTTTATTTCTTCAAGAATCTTCTCTCTTTGGCCATGTGCTTAAAATACTATGAATTTAGAATGTAACAGTGGTGTTTAAAACCTAAATATCTTCGCATATCTTTACAAACTGAACTACAGCATAATTAAATGATGTTTTCACAGACTTGTGTTTTATTCAGCAGTGATCACTTAACCAGTTTTTGACAGAATCAAATGTACTATTTTTTTTGTCTGCTGGTGAAATGCAGCATGTTTTTCTTTGAATTTTAACATTTTTCTATTTTCTTTTTCGTTATTGTTAAATATAGCTTCTGCTCGACAATCGACATAATATTTTATTTATTTTTGAATAGGACATCTGAGAATATTTCGGACTTAAGTGCCCCTAAACAGCCAAAAACGTCTGTCCACACTGAAAAATATCTGCAAACATCCAATTTTTTGCATAATTTGCTTCATTTTGTTTAACTTTTTTTTACTGTTATCTATTAGAAATACATCCAAACAAAAGCGTTCATTAATTTGGAGTAGTTGTAACAAATTTTCTCAAATCAGTTTTTAATGGGCGTCCATAGAAAATGTCCACTTCGCAAGGCCAACGCTAAATAGTCAACATAGCACTCGTTCTGTAATTTATATTATATTTCTCGCTATAGAAACGTTCGTTGTCTACTTTTCTATTTGAAAAATAGTATACAACAGATATGTCACATTCCATTACTCTTAGGTGATTGAATTTGTTGGCACAGTTTACACCGTATTTTTTTCTTGTTCATTTCGCAACGGTCAATATTTCCAAGGGACATCCATCGTAAAATCATGAAATTCATAATAATCATAACTAACCTTGTGCATTGTACGGTGATTGTTAAATTGTGGTTCTAGGACATATGACAAAGAAGAAATCGCCAGTAACATGTAAACGGTCAATATTTCCAAGGGACATCCATCGTTAAATCATGAAATTCATAATAATCATAACTAACCTTGTGCATTGTACGGTGATTGTTAAATTGTGGTTCTAGGACATATGACAAAGAAGAAATCGCCAGTAACATGTAAATATGCCCACTGTGCAACGGTCCACTTCGCAACGCTATAAGGACGTTGCGTAGTGGACAAAACCTCTTAGTATATTGGACATACTGGTGTACTGCTATTACAAAATTTTAGAAGAATAAATTGCAAGAATTCTGATGCATACTTGCTGGCAATTGATATAAAAACAAGAAGAAGAGTATCAGGTTTTATCAGCATTTGACAGCTAAATTTTTGATTATGTCCACTACGTAACGGCGCCTCGTGAATGTTGCGAAGTGGAAAAAAATCGTTGCGAAGTGGACCGTTGCAAAGTGGACATTTTCTTACACTTTTTAAATTTTTATTAGAAAATCTGTAAAGAAATTGTATCTGCTTTATACAATACTGAAGGGACAAGATGAATGATTAAGATGCTTGAATGATATTTCCTATTGCATGGTTTTCCGTTTGAATTTGACAATTGAAAATTGTATATTTTCTTAATTTTCTGTCACAAACGTTAAAAGTATGCTTGTGGTGCTTTACTAGTGATTTTGTTGATGCATCTTATTGTTATCTAGTACTTAATTATCTGCGGTTCCAGATACTGCAAAAATATCATTATAAAAAACATTTTTCTCATTTTTGAAAGAGGAAATTGAAACGTCGCGAAGTGGACATTTTGATATAACCTGCTTACTTTGGATGTCCTTTCTACACACTTCGGTTTATGTTTAAGATTGCATATTCTTAATTTAGTGTCTACTGATATTCAGGTATTAACAGGTACTATTTTTTGTGTTTTTTCAATAGGCAAAAGTGGGCATTTTTTTAAAAATGTCCCATATACTCTGTTGAAATATTAAAAAATACTCCAGGAAAAAATATCAAATATCCCAGGTGGGATATAACCATTATATGCTCTCAATGGGATATGTTATCTCGATAGTGATATAGTATCCAAACTGAAGCTATCGGCAACCTATTAAATTAAAGGCTGTTCGACCTGAGGATCCAACAGGCGATCTATGAAGTACATTTCGCCAAATATAATAGGGATAAGTATCTCGATTGGAATATAGTGAAACTCCTGACCAGTAAAAAGCTCTGATTCTATTACATTTTATCGCATTGTAACTGGCTATATATACAATGTACTCGTGTTGTAGGTAGAAAATAATCTCGAGAATGGTAAGTGATAGTTTTAGGTTAATTGTGCTGCAACCGTACCGTTTTTTTGTAATAAACAACCGTTTTTGAAATAAATATCTGTCCAATTTGCGTTGATACTAACTCGTGTCTTATTATTATCTGATTCGCATTCAACATTTCAACAATGTAGGATATCCTGGAGAAGCCACTGGCTCATGGGTCAATCAAGTAGTACGCTTTTCATCTGTCTGTGGATAACGCTCTGCTTGGGTAAAACATTTAAGGAACACCTGATGCTTTCCAGTGGAAATCGCTGGAATAGAACCACTGCCCTAGTTTGCATTCCGTGGTGGTCGGGTAACGTGGATGGTGAATATCTTCTTTTCATTTACATATACACAACAGCAGCGCAAATATCGGGGATTGTGAGCAAAAGGGATCTAGCTTTTTCACGTGATGAAGATGATAGACCAACTAAAATTAGTAATTCAGACTGGTTCAGATTTATTGTACTGCAAAGTACAATCCGTTCAGAATCTTTGACAAAAAATGTCACCTTTCTTTTTGGACAAAAAAAATAAAAGGTTGCACTGGAGAGGTAAAAAATGTCTCAAAATTAAGAAATTACACAACTCTGATTGAATGCGACCAACAACAAGAATCATAAAGTTAATTAAAGCTTTCAAAAATTGGAGATATTGCCATTGTTTCGAGGTCAAATTCAAACCGTTACTTTATTCATGGTATTATTCGGAACAGGGAAGATAACATTTCCGACCTTCCTGTTGAGGAAATTTGCAGATGATTTTCATTTCAATAAGTAATAGATGTCACTGAAACATTCAAACAGACAACAGTAAAATCATAAATTAACCTTTTAAGATTTTCTAAGCAAACAGCACCAAAAAGATACACATTGGTCCATTTATCATAAAAGATGATACCTACATTTCTTAACTAGTCCTTTATTCCGTATTCAACATCCGAAACAATTTTCAAGAGTTCTGTCCTATTTTACTGCCGTAATGATTTGGTAGATCACTATTACAAAATGATTCAGTTTAACATATTTTAAATGATACTATATATTGAACATGCATGAAGAAGATAATGTTGACTCCTCAAGGGTTCCTTAAAAAGCGTCGTGGCAAACAGCTGCTTCTTTATTTATTTATTTTTAATTATTTTATTTTTTTTTGGTCTAAATTTCTCAGTTTGTTTGTTCCGTCGTCTAGACGTGTGTAGTTGCTGTAATGCCATATATTTTGGGGGGTTGTCAAATTTTCCATTCGACTTTTTGCATAGTTGATCATTTGAAGGATGCATCGTCACTTGTCACGTTTTTCATATAGAAGTTAATACATGAGCAATTAGGAAATCCAATTTTGGTTCTGTTCCACTCAATGCTATATAAAGCTTTTAGAGCAATATAACACAAAGTACAAATTTTCACACTTAGTAAGAATTATATAAACGAAAGATAAAAGTGAATATCTACAATGGCCGAAAACTACAATGAAATGCCACAATTAACTTTTGGAATCTCGCTAATTTGACTGACAGATATTTAGTGATATATCCCAATGACATGATTGCATTTTTCCTTTATGTAATGCCGTCTTTAACAAAAACACATAAGATTGAAAGAAAACAAATACCATTTGTAAATATAGATTACACCACAAGATCCCGTTCATTACCATATTTTATCTACTAGAGATAGTTAAATTCTAAAATTTTAATTACGAGGCTTGCCGAGCATTTTAAAATTTTTAAATTAAACTATCGAGAGTGGATAAAATATGGCAATAATCGGGATAAAGTGGTGTAATCTTTTTCTCTAATGATCAATGATAAACACCGAGAATTGTATTCCGAATACATTTGGCGGGAAATAGCACAAGGCTTTATTCAACATACGTTGAATAAAGAAAATTTATCTAATGAGTCGAAACCGGTTTAAAATTGACATATCATTAGAGAAACGTTTTTAATTCTTTGAAGAATCTTGAATACGAAAAAAAAGAAAGGAAATATGGTTTAAAAAATAACAAAATACCGAAGTTACTGTTAATTTATTTTCTGCATAATATGCGCATTTCGACAACTTATGTCTCATCAGTGCAGATAAAACCAATACATTTTGAAGTCCATTAAACGAAAACGTGCAAAAGCTGATAGGGAACAAATAACAAAGAGATATATTTGTACATGTCAAAGAGACAGCATCCCATCTCTAGGTTAAAGCGACCCAAAACAAATTATAATTTGCTTTATTTGAACAAATATTTGACAATATTGTTTGTTGTGTCATGATAATGAGTTTTATTTTACAGAGTGCTTGACAAAGTATATGTTTGAATATATTGACAAATTAAGATTAAGAATGCCTTTCAAACCGTCCACTGTCCTGTTGTATATCAACTCTTCCATACAATCAAACACATAGTGGTTATAGTCCCAGTACAGCTTATTGAGAAATAATTCAGGACGTTTTTCTAACACAGGAAGATCAGCTATTCCCGGAATACATATATCCCGCACATATTTACCATGGCATTTATAATGTTTATGTTTCATAAAACCCCAACGTTTGTATCTATTCAGACTTGAGCCAAATCCTGGAATGCTTGATCTCTTCACCTTACCTGAAATGCAGTTAAATCATTAGGTTATAATAGGAAAAGAAAATTAACAGAGACTATCCATAGTCACTTACTTTTGTTTTTTGTTTGTATTTTGGTATAAAAAAAATTGCATTAGAATTAAGTTTCCAGTGGACAGTCCAAGTTTTGAATGAAAGAAGTTCTATAAATGGTTGTATCGTAAAAATTTTTTTGGGATCCGTGGATTTTATATCTTCTTCATATTGTACAGAACACTTTAAATTTGTAAAACATTCAAACATTTGCCAAAGCAGTTAATCAAAGGTCATTTCAATGTACATTGTATTTTTACCATTTTGTTTATTATTAAGTTCGTCTTGAAATAATATTTAAAATGTAAAGAGTTGTCTGGTTGTAGATATAGGAATGGAATGTTTTAATTTGCAATTCTTATTTAATCAGTTGAATTTATTCAAGTTAGAATAATCGATTTTGGAGTATATAAAATGTCAAAAAATTATTCCAATCTTATCCAGTATCAATTCTTTCCTTTATTGATACATGAGTTTTAAGTTAGATGTTGAAACAATTTGACACACCCTGAAGTCAGACAATCTTATCTTATTGTTAATTGACCCTGTACATGAGTAAATGACTCGCCTAAATATAAAGTTGAATGATTTATTGGTAATTAAATTGCTAGGTTGTCGATTGCCGTGTGTCTCAACATTATTGCTACGGTCAACCAAGTGGCAAAAGTTTAACTGAACAGAAATCAAAGTTTACAACCCAAGTTTACATTCTAAAACGGATCTGCGGTCGTTAAAAAGACACATTGTATACAATTGTAACCTTTTCCGGTTGATATGTATACAATGTGTAGTCTTTTTAAGGTAATATAATGTAGGCGTGGGTTGTAAATCTAGACTTCGATTAAGTGAAAGTTTTGCCAATTGGTTGAACATTGCAATATAACTGGCTTATATACGACCCATACACCGATTTAGCCACTTGCGACTAGTCTTCTAGCACCAAGATCGAATATCAATAATTCTTATCACTGTTCATTTGTGTTTTTTTTTTGTGGTAGATTTTAGCCTGTAATTGTAATTTTCGTCCATTGTGTTTGTTACCTGTTATATCTATTTTTTGTCGAAGTAGCATTATTAATTGAATAGTTATTATCTCTTTGTTAAGTAAAACCATAAAAACTTATTCTCGCGACGTTTACAAAGCCAGTTTTAACATGCTGAATTGATCAGAACAAGACGAGATGCGACGACAGACACAGTATTTCCTGCTCATCCTGTGAGGAACTACAGGTCCATTAATGTAAAATCGTAGATATGAAGATGTGAGTTCTATCTGATGGTAAAACTGGAACGACTCGATATTAGATCAAGTTTGCAAACAATATTTGTACTTACAATAAGGAAATCTCATTGTTGAAGGACTCATAGTGACCTCAAGATGAAGAACAACAAGCGTTGTTCCATGGCTTTCTTTTATCATGTATTTGTAGAGGCTTTGTCTCATGTGTATTTACTCCATATATTGTACAATGATCATTGTGAAAACATTTTCTTAAGAGAGTTTACTATGTATTCAAGCAAGCAAAATATTTTGAATGATCTAAGAATGATTTTCGGATCTTTAGAATGTCGACTTTCAAGTATTGATGTGTGCTGTATTTGGCATTTTGTTTATTGAATGCCAATTCGTTATTTACCCTTTTCTCTTACGAGGACAATTGTATTTGTCATTGTGTAGCTAATGCTACATGGACCATATAAAAAACATAGTAAGCAGCTTATTAAAGCTGTAGTCGATGTTTGAATTTATGTCATTATTGGTATTTGTGGCATGATACTATGAGGCGCCGATTTAGTATTTATAGGACACTATCGCAATGGAAGGGGTTGGCGCTCCAATGACAGGATGGACGTTTGAAATCTAAGCTAAATGACAAACGTGAACTTTCCATTTCTGAGCGGCAATAAACCAACCTCTCCAGCCTATGGAGTGTACATCTCACAGTTGATTCGTGTCTTTCCAGCATGTTGTTTATACAGTGATTTCTTGAATAGAGCTAAAACTCTGTCCCAAGAACTGCTAAATCAAGGATTTGTTCCACCTTTACATTCTTAACGTAATAGGGGATATTCGTAAAAATAGCTTTGAGATCTTTAGTGACCTGAAAATTTTACAAACATACTGGCCCCTCACTGATTCTGCCATGTCTACTGAAATATATGATGATTCTATACCACATCCTTCGGGAAGTTTTCAGTTTGACTTTTCTAATCCGTAGTTTGACAGTTTTTTAACAGCATGTAGACTAAGCACCTTGCGCTAGCCGGCAGTTTAGCGGCGAGCACCCCCTGACCCCTCTTTCAAAATTACATATTGTCATTTTCTCTTCTTTCAAGATTGTGATCATGGGGTTAGTAGTCTACATGTATTGGGTTTCATTCGTATGTTTACGATACTATAGGGAAACGGGAAAGTTAAAGGGGAAGTTTGGGTACCCATAAACCGGTTTAACACTACCGCTATCTTCTGCTAGTCCCGTAACCAAGTCCGGCCTTCCCGAGTTCCTATCGTTGTAAACGTTTGTCTTTTTCCTTATTTGTGTTTTTCCTGTGTAGTTCCCTTACAGATTATGGCATATAGCTAAATTTTTCAGCCATTGTAGATGTTTCTTGTCCCTTTTATTTCATTTGTTATATCATCCCTTCAGAAATTATATTGTCCATTACACCATTGACAGATATGACGTATCCGTGTCCTAAATAAAAACCGACATTTCAGTTAGATTTCACGTCTTCACGGGTTTGATATAACAGATTTTGACATAACCTTAGATTGACTCAATGATAGTGTGACATGTGTCGCTAGCGGAGCAGGATATTCTTATCCTTCCGAAGAATCTTATGTCACTCCCGGTTTTCACCTACTTTGTCTTTTTTTTTACCTCACGGACTCTAGCTCTTGACATCGGTTTTGTTATTACCCCCCCCCCCCCCTTCTTTAATGTTTTTGACATCAAGATTTTGTTTTTTGTATTTTGATATCAAAATTGAATTTCTGATATGAAATAGAATCAAATTTTTGATATAAGAAAATCGCATTTACGTTTTGTTGTCAGAAAAAAAATATATAAAAAAAATATATGAGGTAGGAGGTAGGAGTTTTGCTCTTTGCTGAAGGCCTCATGGTGACTTCAAGATGTAGAACAACAAGGAAAGCGTTGTTCCATTGGCTTAATTTTACCATGTTTTTATAGGGATTTTGTCCCATGTCCATTTACTCCATATCACTTTATTTGTTCATTTCTTATATCAAAAACATGATTTTGGAATATTTTAAGATCATCTTTTGTTAACAGATTTTGGCATTTTCAAGTAAGAAATAACTAATCCCAGTAACTAGAAGGAAAATCTTATTTACCAGCAATATACGCAATTACAATAGAGGTTTTTTTTAACAGATTTAAAATCATAATTAATGAAGCTCTTCAGACAGACCCCCGAAAACTGACCCGATACTGATATTTTAATGAAATCTCGAGAACAGGAACAGTGGACTGAATTTTCTAGATAGACAAAATATGTATTTCCAGTGCATAGAAATACATAACGAAAATTACAGTGTGACTGAAGACAAATCACAATAAAAAAAGGAACAGATTCTAATGTGACATCTCTAATTTGTTTTGTGACCAAAACCCTTGGTGAAATTGCTTTATATTCAAGGCTGTTCCAATATTCATCATACGTAAACATGCAATTGGAAATAAAACTATATTTGCAATTGCAAGCAATAGCTGATGTCGCCCCTGGCAGCCAAGTCAATGATTCCATGCTGTTCGCAGCGTCTAAATCTACCTAGAAATCAATTTTCGTTGAAATCGGACAAAGTTGAAATTTTGACGTATTTTGGCGGCCATCTTTGAAATGGCGGTCGTTTTGAAATGTTTCGTCGCAAAGATTCCTTCCTCTCGTCTTACCGAACATTTATACAAAATATGAACTAATTCCATTAAGCAATTTCTTAGATATTGAATCCCCAATTTTCAACGTAAATTGGCGGCCATCTTGGAAATGGCGGCCATTTTGAAAATTTTTTTCGTAGCCTGCACTTCTCGTAATGGTGATCCAACTACCTGCCAAGTTTCATTTGAATAGGGTAAGCGGTTTTCTCAAATAAGCCCGGACAAAAATCATTGGAAGAACATAAAGAAAAAAGATAAAGAAACTACGTCTAGGGCGACATAATTAAAGGCATTATAAATATTTCTTCTGGCAGTTTTATATTGCTTTCAAGTCCATATAAAATATTTGATTAAGAAATATCAAATTTATATACATATACAGTTCTCGCAGCATGCTCAATTGGTGGAACATCGATAATTTGCTTTTACCTATAACGGGTGCTTCACTTCAAAAAGTGTTTCTTATTTGTCCTTCATGTCCTTTTAGAATCGAAATAATTGCTGGGAACTTAGAATATATACTGATTTTACAACGGGTTTTCCCCTTATGTCGATAGTTTACCCATCGCTGTCCCTCAGGGATAGATATTCGGCATAAAGGGCCAACCCGTTGTAAAATCAGTATGTATTCAGGCTCCCATGAATTATTTTCTTAAGTATACACAGTGATATGTATAATGAAAAATATAATAAATAAATTTTCACCACTAAGGAAGTGTAAGTAAACTGACATTCTAATTCAAAATTTATGTAACGGGTCCCCAAACTGGTTAAGACTGATCGTCATTTGGACTAGGAAATGCCTCTGACAAAGTAGATTCCCTGTCCACTAACGAATAAGGCACGAAAATGTTTGATTGCATAAGAATCGCTCCAAAACTGCATTTTTGCAAATCTGCGATTGACGCCCAGAACATTGAACGACTGCATTGCTATTGCTAATCGCACATCTTGCTGAAAAGCTTAAGTATATCTAGATCGGGAAAAGAATAAACCAGTTTGAAGATCAATAACATTTACAAAATCTCATTTCGTCAAACTTATAAAAAGCTGTATACATATATTATACTATCTTTATTGGAAGGCGATTATGATGTTACCGTCAAATGAACCTGGTATACGAAGTTGTGGATTGAA
>MJUU01039309.1:8825-23696 GCA_002080025.1 Modiolus philippinarum
TTTTCCCAAGATAAGGGGTTGGGCAACCCGGACTCCCACTTGGATTCGTCAAAGATATATATACTACAAAAATTATGATTGCATATCACATTTATCTACATTTATAATATGTGTGTTTCAATAAAAACACTACTGTTATTTTTTAAACACATGCCGTGTTAAATCAGTACACATATATTTATTGTGTATTCTGATGGGTACAGTTACTCATTACTACAATTTTGAAACAGAGCATCTAAATTATAATAATATTTAGATATATTGTTGAATAGAACTATATACTCATTACAATTATGCTAGCATTCGACTGTCAAGCCGTGAATGATTACACAAATTATAAAGTGTATTTCTTATCTTGGTGACTTCAGTCAAAGATAAGTATCGTATTCTGAAATCACTGAAAAGCAACATTAAAATTGTAGACAACAAGTAAAAATTAGAAGAAGAAATAATTTAAAAACTTACCACTTTTCCAAGCAGAACAGTTTTGCCATTGCAGTTGTTATCTCAAAGAACGCTTCAGCAGGCGGGAAATACACAAACATCCGGTATATCGCATTTTGAATGACATGTATTTTATTAACGCCAAGTGTTACTTACTGCCGTTAGCATATTAACGCTAGTGTTTACTTTGGTAAATAGATGGTCATGATTAGGAAATCCAGTTATTAGAAATAAATAATAAACCTAGATTTTTTGCTTAACGGTAATCATATCTTAATCATTTTTGTCTTGATTGTATTTTTACGAATTTTTCTTGGACAATTTTAACAATTTCCTTAACTTAAGACTTATACTTTTTCATGCACTGTTCACCATTTGTATGCATCAAATAAAACGGTAAAATAAAAAAATTCCGAAACTTCAGTAAAAAGACAGATTTACATATCATATACAGATAATATCAATATATGTTAAGTACAGAGCATAAGTAATATTTCTTTAACACCGTTAAATTCTTTTAACACTTAAACACCTTATTTATTGTAGTTTATATTGAATATTAACGCTGATGTGTTTAAATTATAACATGTGTGTAAACAAAATAACACCTTAACATGTTAAACATTGACACTTATTTTTACAGTGTACTTGAGTATTTTAAGTCCACTTGTAATAAACATTTTTTTTGCAATCTTGTACATGTAAGTATTGTTTTAAAATTTTATAAATATTGTTTTAAAATTTTATTGATTGTATTTTTAAGCAGTCAAAAAGTTTCTTATAATAACGAGAAAACACAAAGTATATAACTTATTGCACGTCACGATATAAAATTGGCAAATTAGAAATTAGAAAATGTGCAATGATGTTGTGTGAAATTTTCTAGTTATCGGTTGAAATGTAAATGCAACTGAAATGAACAATTTTATTTCATTTGAAATGCGATTATCGACAGTGGTTATATTTCTGTATGTGTGTAAACCGCTACGTTGAAGACTTGCGAACATGCTAGCTCAAAATAAAAATACACAAGGCCAGTCGTGGTGAAACGGCGATATGAAATCGAACAAAAAAAGTAAGTCGAATAGCGGAGCAGATCCCGGGTTTTCTAATAAATCCAACATAAAAAAGTCCGAGTCATTAACGATCAGATCAGGGCAGTATAATTGCAAAAATAGAAAGGCAAATAAACAATGTACTAGATACTTTTAATCAAACGTTCTAAGCTAAACAAGAAAACCCGTGAGCAAAGATCACTAATGTATACCCGATCCCATTTTATTCCAGAAAATTTTGGATTTTTGATTTTAGAGTTTTCCCTTTTTGCCCGGCTTTTTGCTTCGACATTCGTTTGCCGATGTATCATATCAAATTTAATTCTGAAATAGGAGGTGCACACCCACATCTACATTATGTCACAAAGGCCGTGTTCAGGTTTCATGAAAATCTATTCAGTGGCACAGCACGTCTATAGAGGATAAGAGATGGATAGCCATTGTAAAGTAATGGCCAAGATCATGTCTTGCTACGGGAAACCCCAAAAAAATCGAATTTCGAAAGAGGAGGTTCACATCTATACATTATTGGTTCAGGAGGAGTAGTGGATAAGAAATGAGTATCATGAGGTGTAACGGACGGGCGTACAAATGGACGCAGGGACAGACGGACAACCCTATCACTATAGATCCCCTACTTTTCAAGCCGGGGAATAAAAAATATGGTTCCGAAAACCATTGTCGAAACAAATATTGCCAGTTACCTGGATAATGATTCGTCTTTACAATATTAAGTTTCTTACACGCTCTTCTCAACCACACCAACAGTTCCATTGTCCCAAATGCACCGGGCGGGGATATTTTGTGTATGAATAGTCGCTAGACCTTGCTGCAGGACGGATACATCACAAGGCATGTACTTTTCAAATGGACAATCGGACTTAATTGGTGAATTAATACAAGACTAAAATAATGATTTCTCCCTTTTAAAATTCTTCCGTAATTTTTATTTCTTTCGTAGTGTTAGGGAAAGTTACGTTCGTTCGTCAGTTATCGAGAAATCTCTGATAAAACACAGTTACGGAAATGATCGGAAGTACTCGTAACCAATCAAATACATGGATTTCCATACGAAGCACAATGAATGTTATTGTTTGTCCTTAACTACAGGCTTCTGTTCATGGTTCAACCTCATTATGAAAACATATTTTCATTGATTGCTGAAACACAAGGAAACGTTCAGCATGATGTAATACTCAAATGTTGCAGACTATTACTGCATGGCATTGACTACCTATGCCTGCCAAATTGTTTTAGAAAACTTATATTCCTTCTGAGTCAATTTTTAAGACTTTCATCAACTACATGCTGGTGTAGTAAGCACGCAGCAACGTCATAATTCACACATGTGGAAAACGGTTTCAGAAGCGTAAAAAAATCAGCAAAAGAACTGCGTTTTTGAATTTCAATTTTCAACAATTTTGTCTCTCTCACAGTGATTGCTTTTATTTCAAATACATTCTGAATCAGATTTAGATTTAAAATTGTGACGTCATAGACACAAACGGCAAGGAAGACGGAAATACACACGTCTTATTTGCGAACAGAAAGTTTCAATTTCCTATGAAATTGTCTTGTTTATTTACTTTATTGCTGTATGGCCCTTTGTCGAAAATTTAACCCAAACTCAATAGTTCGAATGTATGTTTTGTATGTGTGATAATTGCAATACTATCTCTGCCATGTTTTATACAATTTCTTAATCCTGCGTTCAAGTTGATTAACTTTTACTAAAAACAACAAATGAACGACATTAATGCATACTATTTAGTTAAAAACCAATCTGTGAAAAAAATCTCGTATGAAAATATGTTCAATGTAGGTGAAAAGCAAAGAACCCACATCATTAATGGACTGTCGAGTAAACTAGTTTATATATATCCATTCTCATTTAGTGTTAAAGCTTTGTTTAATCAGTCGATTTCGCATTGTCAGACATTTGTAAGCAATGTGCTGTTAACATGAGTTCCCATTTCTGTCAATAACCAATGAAGTTTAAATTAAAGGTATCTTTTTCCTGTTTGAATTAATTTTTTCGAGTTTCCAAGTGCAATTACATGCTAGAATAATATTTTTGCTTATATTTTTTTCGTTTAGTATACGAAAGATAATACCAATAATTTTATTGAAACGACACAGCTTTATATTTATAAAGTGTATGCTTTCTGATAATTAGCATAGTAAACAAAATCATGGCGTATTTGTTAACAGTCGTTTTGTGTTTGCTGAGACAAGGGCAGTACAATACTGAAGGAACAAAGGGTGTTGTTATTACAAAAAATCAAAGCCGAGAGGCATTGCAAAAATAAGAAGGGGTATTATAACAAAACAAAAAAGATCTACAACCTTTCCTCAGACTTATATTTTTTTTGTATTTCTCTTTGTGTTTCAGATTGATAAGAAAAGAAGATGACCACTAGTATACAAGTGATTTGTTATGCCATATTCTCAGTCATTTTAATACCCAAAATAGTAAAATCAAAGTGTTTATATCCCGATTTTGTGACCGAGAAAAAGATGTGGATAGCAACGTACGACAACGATGTATTTATGAAGTACGAGATCACTGAAGATACAATTCAGTCTTCTTATTGTACCCATAACGGTCTAGTCTGTTCGGAATACGTTCGGAAGTGCAACGAAACACGTGATCGCGACAAATTCATAGTCGAACATGTTGAAAAAACACAACTGTTGGCACAGACCGAATATTTATGCATGCAGTTTATAAAACGCTCAGCTGACGTAATTCAAATAAAAAGCTCAACGAAAATGTCGGTCAAAAGCCCTTCAATGTGTGACAGTCTAAATTTAGATTACTGGCCCATGACGTCAACAAGTTTTCGAACAGCACCATCGATTCCGTGTCCCTTTTCTGGAGGATACAATATGGAAATACGTAACAATAGGAGACAAATGTGCGCAAACAAGATTCCACGTGCAAGATTAGAAAGTGGGTGTGGTTTCGGAAGTGGATTCGTTTTCGATTTCAAACATCCAGAATGTGTTCACGAAAACCTGAAAATGGATCTTATTCAGAATGTCGATTGTATGGCAATGTGGACAAATGGGGATCGGAAATTTGTTATTCTTCGACCAGACTCTGATAACTTCCAGCCATATTGTTTACACATTACGAACGAGTCTAAAAATAGCATGCAAGCATATCTGTTCATGGATTTTGTCTGTGATCCTGGGAATTCTCACGACATTCCTACAAAGACTGTGAATTATCTTTCAATTACTTTTACAAAGCATGTTATAAATTCACTATGTGAAGATGAATTTCAAAACTGTATCCAAGATAAATTCTGCAACACGGATATGGAGGCGCACTGTAAGAAAACGTGCTTTCATTGTAAACCGGAAGTAAACATCTGCGCAATTCCTGAATATATTCGAGGATCGTGGGGATTGTTAGAAACAAATATCACAAGCTTTGTAAACATATCGACGTACGAATTCAGCCAGAAGAATTTAGGAAAATTTCAATGTTTAAAATCAGATAAAACAAAAAGAAATCAAGTCGTCTTATTACAGACGTTTGAAAATGGTTGCTATCCAAAATTTGTATGTTTGGAAGTTTTTAAACTTTCAGCTTCCATTATCCAGTTCCGGCTTGGAAAACGAATCAGTTGGCCAGTCTTTCCAACAAGTGACATCGGTAGATTAGCATGTCATGAAAGACAATTTTCAGCAAATTTGGTAAATGGAGAATCAAAACAAAATGTAGAAATTAAGAAAACAATAGCGATAGACTCGAGCTATTATTTAGGAGTAGACTGTGGACTTTCGGACGAATTTAACGGTGGGATGAACTCACTTTATTTTCAGGAAGGAACTAAATGTGATGGGTGTATTAGTATTGACCGATATGACAAAACTTTGCTCACAATAAATACCATAGACTGTCCAGAGGCAGAGAAACTTAAAAATTATTTATGCTTGGCCTCATTTAGATTGAACAATACAAATTCTACGAAGGCAGTGATCACAATTGATTCAGACGTTAAAGAATTTTTTTGTTGGATTTTCACAGGAAGTGGAGCCAAACGTAAACTCATAGTTATGAAAGTATCTGACTGTAACGAATTATCTGTTAAACATGTATTAGAAGGAAAAATGAAGCCAAGAGCAATTTTCGCAATTGTAGAACCTCCTCCGAAAACATGTCCAAAGCCGAAATTAATTTCGACATTGAACTCGGTTAGGTACAAGACAAATGGGAATTCAGTTGTCACGATAAATATGAGTGATAGTGGGACATCACACATGCGCAGTCTGATTTGTATATTTTCCATGTTTTTTACAATTACATGTTTGGTATAAGAAGCTTTGCCACAGAGATACAGTACAGTGCTCTGCTTTTCTTAAGCAAATATAAAATGTCGAATCAACACTGTAATACAAATGTAACAGTAGCGCCCGTCCTGGTTGGTTACAATCATGATTTTATTAACTAGAAGGCGCTCTTTTGTAGGTACAAGAAACGTGTTACTATCTTTGAAAGTTACATGTACACAAAATGACCCGTATGTTGACATACACAAAATAACCCGTATGTTCCGATCCTGTTCTAATCAATAAGATAGACGAGTATTCAGCTGTTCAAGGTTGTGATTTAACTAACTTCCAAATCGGAACCGACAAATCAATTGGTGCTTAAGAACATTCAATCCATGGTGTCCTTAAATTTATTTGAATTGTTTACTTAGACCATTATTCATCCCTCCTCCCGTTCATTTTTGGGCATGTCAAGCACGTGACAGCTCTGAAAAACAGTTTATATATACTACTATAATCATGTCAGATTATTTTCATGATTCATTACTACAAAGTTACTATGTAAACTTAAGTAATCATATATCATTTTAGCATTATTGTTGTTAGGTGTAGAAACTAAGTACACATGTATTCATTTTTTATCCCACTCCATGAAACTACAATGAATTCGATATAATATGAATTCGCCTTGCCGATGAGTGGGTTAAACGTCATCAACATTAAATCGCTTACATTTTGACTTTGTTTCCTAAATTTTCAGCTTTGTGTGTTCAGCTTTCATTTTGTTCCCGATGGTTAATTTATATTTATTCAAGGGTAACGAAGCTTTTCTTTGTAAATCGATTATCGAGGTTAAATCGCCAATGTCCGGCCATTTACGTCGAATTGTAGGGTCACGGACGTTACCGATTGGCTATTGCCGTTATGGGTTACGAACACAAAGCACATTAATAGAATTTTTTTTTGTCTGTGACAATTTTATTAAAGATGGATTAATTCGTTAGCACCTTTCTCTCTAGGTCAATCAGAAATGCATGAGGAAAATAGAGAGTAATCATTTCTGCTAGCTTTGAAGCCAGCACTTCCGGTAAACATACAACACTGGTATATTGATTAACTAGGTTCCCCGCTCTCTACAACTATGAGGGCGTATCGACCTCTAAAATGTTCATAAGAACTGCTAACTCATTTTATATTTACGAAATTGTGACTATATTTAGGTCATGGTAGGCTAAGATGAAGCGCAGATCCAGTCAATTAGAAATGGGTTCCAATTGGAAATGAAATATATAGATTTCGCCAAATTCTAAATAAAACATCAGGATATTCGTTTAAAAATATATGATTGTCGAGAAAATTGGGTTCCAACCCCCGGACACCCCACCCCTTTGGATTAGCCAATATATGAAAACTTTCTTACTTAGACATTTTTCCCAAAAACCCAGATTTTACCTTAATTTTTTTTTAAATCAATTAGCCAATGAAATTGAAATATATGACCAATTAAATTGTATGTTCATTTTGGTTACATTTTTATGATTGATTGATTTATTGCTGAATACATATTTAAGTAATAAAGCGGGGGGGGGGGGGGGGTTATGACAAATGTTAATAACAAAACATAGTAATTAATTCAGCGTGTCGTTAAATATTGTCATGCCAAATATTATATTTTCTCTGATAATAGCATTCCATGTAATATCGCATTAGTATTTATTAATATTGTATGGTTTATATTTGTTGATGATAATTGATTGATATGAATAATAAGACACTTTATAGGTTTTATAAATATTATGTCAATATAAGAAAACAAGATTCAAAGTGGCGTTTTCTCGTATAAACAGCCGATAACAAGGGAGTTAATTTGGTTCAATGCCTTTTTTTGCTGTGTGTGAAATATTTCCTGGTATTTTTTTGTAGCAAACTGCCAACATATACTTCAGAATGAATAAAAACTCTCGTTGATTATGTAATATGTGTAAATATGTTTATATTTGTGTGATATGGTAACTTAAAAAATATATAGATTAGATTTTTTTTCGATTTTATTTCTGCATATGGCAATTTCTACAACTTTTGTTTCGTCAGTGTTGATAAAAATCAAACATCGGGAAGACCGAGAATCAAACACTTAAAATAACTAAATACCGAAGTTACTGTGAATTTAACTTCTGCATATGCGCATTTCGACAACTTATGTCTCTTCAGTGCAGATAAAAAAGCTGAATGTGCACCCATTATTTTCAACTAATGGCTCTCCAGATGACCAAAGCTTGTTTTAGTGGTAGGTTTATTGTGCGAATTGTAACATTGATGAACTAATGTTTACCATTTTTAGCTCACCTGGCCTAAAAGGCCATGTGAGCTTTTGCCATCACTATGCGCCGGTCGTCCGTCCGTCTGTCAATAATTTCAAAAATCTTCTCCTCTGAAACCACTGGGCCAAATGTAACCAAACTTTGCCTGAATCATCATGGCTTCTCAAAATTGTGTTCGATTAGGTGGTAGGTCAAACAACATGACCGCCGTTGCTTAAAATAGAACATAGGGGTAAATTGCAGTTTTTGGCCAATAACTCGAAAACCGTAACAGATATAAAAAAATCTGACATGTGGTAAAAGTGATCAGCATAGCAAGATCTACCTGCCCTGCATTTAAGAAGAAAATCCGAAAACCCGTCTTGGAGTTATTGCCCTTTTTCCGTAAAATTTTCAAAGTTTGTGCTTTTTTTATTTTTTTATTTCAAAAAGTGTAACAGATAGACGCCAAGTGTATATTACAAAAGTGTTCAGCATTTCAAGATCTTCCAACCTTGAAATTTTGAAGAAAATCCAAAAACCCTTGTAGGAGTTATTGCCCTTTTTTCATGGTTCAAAATTTTCATATTTTTCGTCTTATTTCCAAAACTATAGAAGATGAAGGTTAAGTGTAAATTGATAAATGTTTGCCATGCTGTGTGGATTTAAAAACTGGTTTAAAAATTGTTTGTTGACCGCCATTTTCAAAATGGCCACCAAAAAAGGCGGGAAAATTCAACATTGTTCGATTTCAAGGAAATTTGGTTTCCAAATAGATATTGATGTAGCGACTTCAAAACCGGTGTTGAAAAGTTTTCGTTTACCGCTATTGTCACAATGGCCGCTAAATAAGGCGGCAAAATTCAACATTGTCAGATTTCAATGAAATTTGGTATCCAAGTGGGAATTGATGTCACTACTTCAAAACCGATGTTGAAAATTGTTTGTTGAAGGCCATTTTCAAATGGCCGCCAAAAAAGGCGGGAAAATTCAACATTGTCCGATTTCAATGAAATTTGGTTTCCAAATAGATATTGATGTTTCGACTTTAAAACCGATGTTGAAAATTGTTCATTGACCACCATTTACAAAATGATGCCTCGACTTCAAAACTGGTGTTGAAGGTGCATGGTCCTTAGCAAGAATGTTTACAAAAGCCCAACAAAGAAATATAGGAAAATATTATCAGACTTTGAATACAGTTCAAGATGTGCGATTTTTGACGAGCTACCAAAGTTTGAGAGACTGAAGATCTACTGTATAACTTACAGTGTTAGCTTGCTTTTGGCAACTGAAAGCCAGGTGAGCGATACAAGCTCCTTGGAGCCTCTGGTTTTAAAATGAATATATTTACTCATAATGTACAAATAAAGTACCATTTATTAGAAATTGTTTGTTTGAGTGCTTATTATCAAGTCTTCGATTCTGACAGTTAATGCAATTCGGTAATCGGAAATTCAGTGCACTACAAGGTAAAACAGAACAAATAAGATATTTATACACAACAAGAATAAAATTCCTGGGTCCCCTTCCGTTCATGCAATATACTAGTATACTGTATATGAAATTGAAATATTTTCAAACATTGAGGGCAGTTCCAAAATTAAATATGTGGGGATACAAAAAGGATCGACCATGGCAGATGTTCCAACTTGACCAAGGTATTAGTGGAATTAACATTTGGTATAATTTTCATGAAAATCTGTCAAAATTTGTTGCCATGAGAGCGCTTACAAGGTCAAATTTTGGCTAAAACGGTGTCATTATTTTCGTCAAAGTCCCATAACTCCGCCAAATAATATCGACCAAGGTTGATTTTCGACCTTAACCAAGGAATAAATGGTATAAACATTTGGTATAAATTTCATGAGAATCCGTCAAAATTTGTAGCCATGAGAGCACTTACAAGGTTAATTTTTGGCTAAAACCGTGTCGTTATTTTCGTCAATGTCCCATAACTCCGTGAAAACATATTGACCAAGGCTGATTTTCGAACATAACCAAGATATTAATAGTATAAACATTTGGTATAAATTTCATGAAAACCCGTCGTAATTTGTAGGCATGAGAGCGCTTACAAGGTCAATTTTTGGATACAACAGAGTCATGATTTCGGTCAAAGTCCCATAACTCCGTCAAAAAGTATCGACCAAGGCTGATTTTTGATCTTGACCAAGGTATTAGTGATATAAACATTTGGTATAAATTTCATGAAAATCCATTATAATTTGTATGCATGAGAGCGCTTACAAGAAAGTGTGACGGACAGACGAAGCAACCAGACGAAAGGGGACAACAAAGGGTAAAATGACAGGAAATTGTAAAGACCGGAAGTGAGACCACGTTCATCTGACGTACAAGGCTTGCTCTGTATGCACGCTCATCTTATATTTAAGCGAAAAAATCATGGAAAAATCTGGTTGTGTTAAATCTGGTAAGAGGAGTACTCCTTTTGAAAATATCATGCATCATTTGTGGAAATACGTATATGCAGAATCTAAATTCACAGTAACTTCAGTATTTAATTATATGTTACCACTGGGTCATCGATGCCTGTGCTGGTGGACTATTAGTCCCCGAGGGTATTCACCAGCCCAGTAGTCAGTACTTCGATGCTGACCTGAGAGCCGATTATATTTGGAACCTTACAAATTTGCGAAAATTTGTTGAAAACTAGGGAGTATCTCCCTCATGCAAAGCTCTGTCCTTAGCTGATTTTGGCTTTATATTTAGATCATATTGGTTATTTGTTCTCTATCAGTTATTCAACATCTTTGGCTTTATTCTCTTCCAAACGTTTAGATTTGATCTGCACTGATGAGACATAAGTTGTCGAAATGCGCATATGCAGATTCTAAATTCACAGCAACTTCGGTATATTTTATTTTTTGTATGTTAGATTGCTTACTTATATATGTTTCAACTTCCATTTTGTAATATGGCGACACGAACAATTAAATTTCGGGTATCTCGGAAGGCCAAGTGACGAAACATAACAGGTTATGTGTTATCTAGATAACAGTTGTGATTTGGTACATGTTATGGTTCACTTTCAATTAACTAATAGATTAAATATTAAAATTGTATTTATTCGCCATTTATGTTCATTAAACGGACTAGGTATCCAATCCTATCCCACCTCAATGGAATCGAGACATTCTTTTCCTCCTCCAACAAACAAGAGCTTATATCATTAAACATCGCTATCATCCAATTAATTTGCAGTCGTTGATCGGATTCCGATTCACCAATGTTGTCATTCAAAATATTAGCATGTAATAGTATTGGTTCCGAGTCCGAACTGCTCATATCAGTGTCACTATTTCAATAGTAAAATCCTGGCAATCCTGATAAATCGACGACTACTTTGGTTTCATTCCATGTCACGCAAATATCAATGATCAAGTATAGTAAAGAATTCAGCGTAAGTTTACACGAAGGGTAGTAGTTATTCATTTAAGGTAGTAGACCTAGGTTAAGGGACATAACTCTTAAAAATCACAGGTGAGTTTGTTGAAATCATTTTCATAAAACAGATTCTAAGCCTCTGAGTAACATAGGTGATTTTTTATTCTTTTTCACGTTAATGCTTAAAAAGCATTGATGAAACTACCTATTTCAAACGTCTTACTGATTTAAAGAGTTATCTCCCTTAACCTAGGTCTACTACCTTAATCTTCTTTTGATTCATTGTTTATGCATACGTTTTATCGGTGCTGATACTGATGTACTAAACAGAAATAATCGTGTGGATTCTACGACTTTTTCGAAATAGTAAAGCAAGACTTTCACATGCTCGTTTTCGAGTATTTCAAATTCGTTGTATTCAAGACATAACTTCCAAAAGTTGTGTTCTTTCAAGTATAGTTATGACCAAGACTTTAAAGTTTTAAAATAAAATTATTGAGTTTAAAACGAGGGCAGTAGAATACCGTATGAACAAGGGAAGTGGTTATCACAAAAATCAAAGTCCAAAACATGACAAAAACGGCAACAGAGAAAAACAAAGACCAAACAGAAGGACCCGAGACAACCACAAGGCACGGAAATAAAAAGACGACATTAAGAACTAAGGCTATCATAGCAGGGATTTACCCCCACTTCTGTCAGGTGGGGTCCCAGGGACACATCATATGCATTTTCCAGGGTCCTTCTTAAAAAAATTCTGGGCCCCACGAGGTTACATATTTTTTTTTCTTGATGGAGTAGTAAGTTTTAGTTTTACGTCCAGTAAGCAGTATTTATGCTATGTACGTACATCAGGACGAAAGCCATTTATCAATTCAGAAAAATATTTTTACAAAAGTAATATGGGTGGAAGGGACAAAAGGGGTAATGAGTTTTGATTGGAAGAATAAATTTCCTACCCCTACCCATTTCTTCAATTTTCCTGTCCAAAGAAATGGGTACAAGCAGGAAATTAAACGATTCCCAGCAAGTCTGCACTTGAACAAAAACATAAAGAATGGGTCGTGATATTGAATGGGGCGTGGCGTTTCTCCACACTGTTTGGCTACAATTGTTCGTGGTTTTTGCTTTCCGTATTGACCAGATATCCCTTACAGACAGGGCATTTCCCTATCTACCATCTGGGGACGCCCCCGCCAGCTTTGGAGCTGGTGTCGCTGTATAAAGTTCAGGTGCCGAGTGAATTTTTCTTAAGAGCAAAAATACATTGCAACATGTTGATAATGTGCAAGCTTAAAAAAAGCAAGTTTGCTTTGCGATTTTAGTTCTGTTCTTCACCAGCCCGAATACAAATGTCGCATGTCACTGATGCCGTCAATCAATCCGGCCATTTTGGAACTATCATTTTTTCTACTCCCCCTTTTCCCGGCTTCCAACTGCTTATATGCTTTCAATTTTTTCACGACGCCGTTAAAATTGGTTTTTCTCGATTCTATTTCTGATAGCATGCACGCGCACATGTATTTGGTTGACTTATAATGGCAACATCCGATGGATTCCCGAAAATGAATTTAAAATTGAAACTTCTCTCCTTGTCAATGATCTTGAATTTCAAATAATACTCCTTCATGGGAATTAAGCATATTCGCGATGCTACACAACTTGCATTTACCTGGCATTTTAATACATTAATTATGTTGCGTCCCGTTTGATGTAATAAAATTTGCGTCCTGTCATTTATATTTGCGTGCCCGACGCGTGTTTTAAGCGTCCCATAAATCCCTGCCATAGTGTGAACTTTCATGAAAACCAGAAGTGACATCCCCGTAAGCATGTCCTGCCCCGCTAACGACACCCGTCACACATCAGTGAGGCGTTTATTGTTTTGAAAGATCTGTTTGGTGGTGGATTTGTAAATCTCATTTTCTAACCCTTAGACAAGACCAATTGAAATTCATGGTATATGTTACTTCAGTACCATGGAAAAATTATAAAAAAGCTTTTGAAAACTCAATCACAAACGATTGTATTAGTAGTAGTATAATGTGATATTTATTTATTTATTTTTATAGGATAAACACTGGTCAATTTGAAAGGAGAATTTTCTTTCTTAGATAATTGCAAAAGAATTAATTCCAGTGAAAAAAAAATTGTAAATCTCATCTTTGAGTTAAAAGAAGTTGAAAATTTGGCGGGAAACTCAGAAGTTTTCATAAACAACTTTCTTCCATAAAATAATAACTGAATCGCTCACCTGACAAAATGCTTACAGCAGGTGATGAAAGTGATGTTTATTCCATAGGATCCTATGTTAAAATATGTTCTGTGCTGGAAGTTTTTTGCAGATCAAAACAAAATAAGCAATCTTAGTTTGACTGAATTTGCTTCAATAATTTCAGAGCATGTGATGAAAAGGATGTTTTTATATAGGGGTACTATTTTAAACCAAGTTCCATGCTGGGAGCCATTTTTTTGTCGGATCCCAACAAAATGAGCAATCTTTGTAAAGGACCTTCCATACATAAGTTCTGTAAAGTTTGGTTGAATTTGCTTCAATAGTTTCAGAGCAGATGTTGAAAATATGAATTTCTCAATGGGCTAATGTTAAACTATGTTCCGTGCTGGCGGCCATGTTTTTTGTCAAATCGGAATGAAATGAGCAATCTTTGTAAATGACCTTTAGGACATCATTCCTGTAAAGTTTGGTTGAATTTGCTTTTGCGGTTTCGGAGCAGAAGATGAAAATGTGATTTTTCCAATTGGGTCCTATGTTAAACCCAAGTTCTGCGCTGGCGGCCATGTTTTTTATTGGATCGGAAAGAAATGAGTAATCTTCGTAGAGGACCTTCCATACATCATTCCTGTAAAGTTTGGCTGAATTTGCTTCAGCCGTTTCAGAGCAGAAGATAAAAATGTGATTTTCCCATAGGGTCCAATGTTAAACCATGTTAAGTGCTGGCGGCCATTTTTTTTTTGTCGTATCGGAAGGAAATGAGCGATCTTTGTTAAGGACCTTTAGTACATCATTCCTGAAAAGTTTGGTAGAATTTGCTTTAGCAGTTTCAGAGCAGAAGATGAAAATGTGATTTTTCCCATAGGGTCCAATGTTAAACCCAAGTTCTGCGCTGGCGGCCATGTTTTTATCGGATCGGAAAGAAATGAGCAGTCTTTGTAAAGGACCTTCCATACATCATTCCTGTGAAGTTTGGTTGAATTTGCTTCATCCGCTTCAGAGCAGAAGATGAAAATGTGATTTTCCCATTGGGTCCAATGTTAAATTATGTTCCGTGCTGGCGGCCATGTTTTTTGTCGTATCGGAAGGAAATGTGCAATCTTTGTTAAGGACCTTTAGTACATCATTCCTGTAAAGTTTGGTTGAA